>JAUCBJ010006565.1:0-18767 GCA_032718475.1 Nemertoderma westbladi | reverse complement strand
TTTTCCTTTGGGAAATGGACAAAAAGGGACATTAGCCATTGGCTGCATCACTCACAGCATTCATAAACTGTTTATATCTCACAGTGATCCATTTCTTCATTGATCAGTTGCGTCATAACTGTTGGTGAACATAACAGTGAATGTTTCCTCCACATTCGGGTTCTTTCTAGACAAACCAATCATACGGAGAATGCTGTAACTGAGTTTAGTTATGTACTCAACAAGACAATGGTCAGTCAGTTCGGAATATCCGAATCGTGTCGCATTGACAGTCACGGAGAGAGTTTATGTAGTACTTCGTAAATTCTTCTAAACATAATACGAATAGTTAATAACTCGTTAACTCGTACTACACTATTATAGGCTAGAAAGTAAGTTTCTCCTTGAAAGAGGAATATTTACATAACATACACCCCCTTTGCTACACTGTAGGTAGGCCTACACCCAGTGATAAGGATGCACCGCAGCGCTTTTCTGTTCCTGTCTCGATGCGGAAATTTACAATTTGTGAATACCATAACTACTATATTACTATATTGGTGTAACTAAATAATATTATTGATATTGATAGAACCCGGAAAGCTTTATTTACGTATTATATTACATCTTATGTTATGCACAAGTATGATGAAGTATTCTACATAAAGTTGCTCTAAGACGAGATTTATATAATATTATTAAAATTGATTAATATAATTATATCTTAATTGCTAATAACATACAGGGTATATGGCTATTTTGTATTGGTGGCTGCAAAAATAACATTTCGTCTCAAACTTATTACGATTTTATATATTAAACTGCTATGTAAATGAGAGCCCACACCAACTTGCATACTTACCTGGCACAGGGGTTAACCACGATCAAGAATGCGGTTCCCCCAGGGTGAGGCCCTTGCATTGCACTCCGCTTGGGTTGACCCCTGCGATTTTCTCAAATCGAGGAAACTCGGGTGCTAAATTTGTGTTAGCTGGAGCTTGCGTTCGCGCAGGCTCCTTACAATATCAAAATTAAATTCAAATTTAAACAAAATGTTTTCGATTAATTCGATACTTTAGGGAGGGGTAGCTATTCTGCTATTTTTCGCCCATGTGAAGAATACCAGTATTTCACTTTTCGGATTTTAAAGCATATTTTTTTTGTTACATTAAGATAAAAATTTTTTGGAAATTTCAAATCTTTACGCGGTTTCGCAATATCAACTTTAGGTTTCGAGATATTGGGCATTTTTCACTACTTGCACGCTTTGTATCATAACAAAATTTAAAAATCCCATATTTGTCTATTTTAGGTCGGAGAATCCGATGGAACCACTTTTTTAAAAAATCTGGCCAATACTTGACTGTTTTTTATCACAACTTGCACTTTGGATTCCACAACACAATTTCAAAATCCAGATATTTTTCTAATTACGCCAATTTTAGTTCTTGTGGGGTATTTGAGGTCGGTGTATCACTTGGTACGTAACATTTAAAAAAATCTGACAATGTCTTGGCTGTTTTTTTTACAATACTTGCACTTTTTCGTTCTATATTATGGATATTCTGGATTATGGATTCCGTTCTATGGTCCGTGGGGCGTCGCGGAACACGCGAACTTGAGAAAGTTCGAAACAAGTTCAATTTGATCTGGAGCCAAAAGTTCGAGAGGTATTTGCCCGTAACTTTCATAAATATTGGAACTTTTTCTCTAGTATGCCCATACAAAATTTAGTTGAAAATGGTTACAATCTCCAAAAGTTATTTACGAATGAATTTTTCATTACACACGGACAGACAGACGGACAGACAGACAGACGGACATGAAATTTCCCCCTATTTACTAATTATAATTGTGAGCTATAGCTCGCCCCAGATGTCCTACTCTTATCTAGGGACTAACCTGCGCGAAGGCTCCACGAACGTATATATATATATTGATCAACGTTGGGCGAGATCCAATACAAATAGGGATTTATACGATCGAATTTTAACCACCGACCACAAAAAGAATTCTGCCTGACTGTTTTTTTTAAGTAAACTCAAGGCGTCACAATGTCCTGTTTGGTGCCCCGTTAGTAACGGACATGAAATTTCCCCCTATTTAATAATTATAATTGTGAGCTAAGGCTCGCCCTTACTGCTTGGCTCGCCCCACATGTCCTACTGTTATCTATGGACTAACTTGCGCGAAGGCTCCACTAACGTATATATATATATTGATAAACGTGGGGCGAGATCCAATACAAATAGGGATTTATACGATCGAATTTTAACCACCGACCACAAAAAGATTTCTGCCTGACTGTTTTTTTTAAGTAAACTCAAGGCGTCACAATGTCCTGTTTGGTGTCCCGTTAGTAATGGGATGAAACCCCCTTGAAGAAATTAATCTTTAGGCCGTGACTTCTATAGGACCAATTCATATAGTTCTTGTAACGCCGTTATGACGATTTGGTAATCTGGATTGCTACAATAGTTACAATAGTCATCCAACTCAAGACTCTATGTATCAGCGTATGGGTCATTACACTTTATAAGGCTATCTGATGCGATAAAAGTCTACGGGATTTCTTGGATTTATCAGCGGCTAAGTAGGCCTACTAAGATCATTTATCACGCCTCATCAGTATGTTATTTTCTTGGACTATTTCATATAATTATTTGTTTCATGTCCGACAGATGGAACCTATTTCTATGGAATAGAAGATGTGAACCATTTTATTTTCTTTAAAATTATCTTAACCTATTGTAATCCAAATCAATGCATAGGATACCGAATATATTAAGCTATAGGTTGGTTGAGAGAGAAACAGAAAGTCTGACATAGTTGGTAGTATTGGTATCTGTTTGAATCTGTCTGTACCGTTTGGCCCCACATCAACAGACAATGCTGATATTTGATGAGTTTACTACATTCAGGCTGCATCTGGTCTCCAACTGGCCAACCTGTACTTCTCACAAGGCACCTCAATAGCCCGAGAGGAAGTGCGTCTTAATCAATAGACACAAAGACATGAAAGCCCATCAGTTCAACATGGGGTCGTAAAATTCACACGACATTATAATCACTGGTGTAGAAATAGCCGACAACATAAACGACTTAAACCGTATTAGACAACATAATATAACGGGATAACTAAGAGATACCAAACAAGTACATCAACTACTGTTGAAATTTATCACCAAATGGTTGTAACTTGGCGACGAAATAATTGTAAATATAAATTCGTCATTCTCAAATTTTGTGGAATACCAGAGTAAATCCACATCATTTTTTTCAGACTTTTCTCGCTAGGAGTCTTCATTTGCTTATAATTAATAACATGCTCCACTAACAGTGTTATTGCCTAGCTTTGTAATCATTCACGCTGTATTGCATTCACTCGGTCAATCATTCCAATCCACATGCTATTGTTAATACGTTTGATTAAGGATCACGAACCACTCCACCTAAAAAATATTTTTGTGCAAACCTTTGCTTAGGAAAAGTACATGATAAATCTCCAAACTAACTTATGTTTATTCATAAATTAAATTCATGTAGGCCTAGTAGTACCGGTCCGGTATCTAAATGTAAAACTAACTCAATATATGCGATGACTGCTCATGATGGTTTCGGTACATATCGGATGAGACATTCGCCAGGACACGGTCCAATGATAATTCGCATGATAAGGTCCCAACAATCGTCTTCATTACATGAGATAAGTGGATCAGAAGTCGGAGCCAGTAAAAGGGTTTCCTGTTTTATGACTAGTTTATAGCTATTCTACTACAAGAGGCCATCACTAACTAAGTGGGTTGATATGGTGTAATTATGTAATCAATTTTGCTCCACTTGGTGGGAACTTTCTTTACGAGTTTATCTATTTTGTGTGACATTTTCGTAAACAAGAAGGACGTATTAAACATAAACAACTACGATTCGCGTTTAGTCACACAAAGCGCTACGGTACAAGAAACGGTCCAAGAAGAACCACACCATGGCACGGCTCCCGTGCCTTTGGCGGCGCCAATGGTAGCTCTGGTTTAGCACCCATGAATCGGCGATAAGTTGACCCCTGAAAATAACATCCAATGAGTATAAAAACAAACATATCTACTGGAATCTAGATCGTCTCGGCCCTGAGCGATGGTAATACAGCTAACAACATGCAGTTGTACAAGTCCATCGTCATGAATTAGGAACTGGGATGCAGTTGTCGGGAGATGCAAACGGTGTCATGTCTTGCTTGGTGTAATAGAAATAGTTTGTGCGCCTAATATTATAATCAGTTTATTATCTAGTAATAGTCTAGATTAAATGCACTAAAAAATTAATTCATGTTGTACCCGATTCCGAGATCAAGAACAATGTATGGATCAGTAACGATTATGGATGCATTCCATTGTATATGATGTTGCTATGCAGCTGTTAAGAAAGAACAACCTGAGATAATATATGGCCCTAACGTAATATTAAAACAGATTCCAATTGCGGTTGTTATACGATATTTTATATTAACCACAAACGGTATCTGAGTTCAAAAAGCATCAAAATCGGTTGATAGTGATTAATTTATAGCCTTAGGACTTGATTAAATCGGCAATCGGCCCCAACTTAATGGCGTCTTAAACTCTCAATTCTATCACCTATTGGAGCTAAATGTGTCGGTGGAGACTAAAGTCACGCCATATTGTACTTGGTATTTCAAATATATGAATCAATTAGTATTTCATTCTCCGCCTTTTTCAACGATGTATTTTCATACTCAATAGAACGTTACACCACTTTGGTGTACTACTGGACCACTGGTGCACTGCTGAATGTGAACTATTCAGTGATATGCAACATATAACTGAGTGGTAAAACCTTTCACTATGAAGTCCCCATTAGTTGTTGTAATTTTTGGAGGGCTCAGCTTTGCAAATTCGGCAATGACTTCAGGTGGGTTCGAACCGCTGACCTCCACGATGGAAGTCTGACGCTCTAACTCCACTAGCGGCTTAGACAAAAATTAGACTTGGAAATACCTGATATATTATTGTATGTCCAGAATGATGTCCTCAAGTCCACGTCTAGGATCTAAATTCGCACCCATGATCTGAGTTCGTGTCTAGGATCTAAGAGGTAGCACCCTTGGTTCTCACCCGAGATCTGAGTTCCCCTAGAAACCAATATTATTGGTTTCCACAAATGGTTTCAGGTGGTTTACTGCTGGTTTTAGGTGGTTTCAGCTGGTTCCAGGTGGTTTCAGTGGATTATTGGTGGTTTCAGTTGGTTCAGTATTTTAGTTTATACCAAAACCATCACCATCACCACTGCCGTGGTTGAATGCAAAGTAATTGACGGAACAATATGATCGGAGATTGTAAGAGAAGAAGGACTTTCCTGGGAACAACAACGATTTCTTGTTACAGTGACGTACAAGGAACGGCGTTCTGAACCAATCATTCTGCTTCTGTTCATGTATGACCGGTTAGCACGGTAGATATACACGCCTACTACAACGGCGGGCAGTAACTACTTAATCATGGGTCCCGGGGTTGGTGGCTTTTGTGACGAGACAATAGTAACAAGCAACCCCTTCAATTTAATACTATGGGGGTATCCCAGCAAAGACATGTCTCTTAAATATTAATTAATGTCAAGTTTGGCCGTTTATATCCAACCAGTTAACGAACCAGGGTTTAAGCAGTTTGTGTTAGAAAAACGACTACTACTACTAGGATCGGCATGCTGCATTGCAGCTGCATTTTTAAGAATGCTGTGCCGGCTTGTCGACAAAATTCCGCCGCCACAACTCCCTATCACCCATGACATTTGCTAGATCATCCGCATCTTCAAGGCCAGTGTCCTTTAAGATGCGTCTCAAGAAAGTCATAGCCTGTCCACCATGCTTATTCACTCCATCAGGCTGCCAAAGTACAAGATTATGCACTGGCTGGTACTCACGGCGAAGGCAATGTCCTGCAAAGCGGAGGCGACTTTGTTCTAGTGTCAAGCTTGGGGGAACCAATGAGACACCTCCAATGTGATATAGTGTTTGGTTAGAGATGTGTGCATTGTACTTGACACAAAGAACCCGGCGTAGCATTCTTGAGAATGTGTCATTCAGAGATTTGGTGTCCTCAGCTGTTAGAGCCCTTACGCAATATCTTTACGCAATATCAACCTTTAGTTTTCGAGATATTGGGCATTTTTCACTACTTGGACGCTTTGTATCATAACAAAATTTCAAAATCCCATATTTGTAAATTTTAGGTCGGAGAATCCGATGGTAGCACTTTTTAAAAAATCTGGCCAATACTTGACTGTTTTTTATCACAACTTGCACTTTTGATATCATAACAAAATTTATAAATCCAGATATATTTCTAATTACGCCAATTTTAATTCTTGTGGGGGTTTTTGAGGTCGGTGTATCACTTGGTACGTAACATTTTTAAAAAATCTGACCATGTCTTGGCCGTTTTTTTTTTTACAATACTTGCTTGGACTTTTTCGTTCTATATGATGGTCCGTGGTGCGTCGTGCAGCACGCGAACTTGAGCAAGTTCGAAACAAGTTCGATTTGATCTGGAGCCAAAATTTCGAGATGTATTTGCCCGTAACTTTCATAAATATTGGAACTTTTTCTCTAGTATGCCCATACAGAATTTAGTTGGAAATGGTTACAATCTCCAAAAGTTATTTACGAATGAATTTTTCATTACACACGGACAGACAGACGGACAGACAGACAGGCGGACATGAAATTTCCCCCTATTTACTAATTATAATTGTGAGCTAAGGCTCGCCCTGACTGCTTGGCTCACCCCACACATGTCCTACTGTTATCTAGGGACTAACCTGCGCGAAGGCTCCACGAACGTATATATAATATATATATTGATCAACGTTGGGCGAGATCCAATACAAATATGGATTTATACGATCGCATGATACCGCCGACCACGTCAAGGCTTCTCTCTGAATGTATTTTAAATGCTAACTCAAGGCGTCACAATGTCCTGTTTGGTGCCCCGTTAGTAATGGGATGAAACCCCGTTGAAGAAATTAATCTTTAGGCCGTGACTTCTGTAGGACCAATTCATATAGTTCTTGTAACGCCGTTATGACGATTTGGTAATCTGGATTGCTACAATAGTTACAATAGTCATCCAACTCAAGACTCTATGTATCAGCGTATGGGTCATTACACTTTATAAGGCTATCTGATGCGATAAAAGTCTAAGGGATTTCTTGGGTTTATCAGCGGCTAAGTAGGCCTACTAAGATCATTTATCACGCCTCATCAGTATATTATTTTCTTGGACTATTTCATATAATTATTTGTATCATATCCGACAGATGGAACCTATTTGTATAGAATAGAAGATGTCAACCATTTTATTTTCTTTAAAATTATCTTTCCTATTGTAACCAAAATCAATGCATAGGATACCGAATATATTAAGCTATGAGTTGGTTGAGAGAGATAGAATAAGTCTGAAATGTTGGTAGTAATGGTATCTGTTTGGTAGGCAATCTGTCTGTACCGTTTGGCCCCACATCAACAGACAATGCTGATGTTTGATGAGTTTACTACGTTCAGGCTGCATCTGGTCTCCAACAGGCCAACCTGTACTTCTCACAAGGCACCTCAATAGCCCGAGGGGAAGTGCGTCTTAATCAATAGACACAAAGACATGAAAGCCCATCAGTTCAACATGGGGTCGTAAAATTCACACGACATTATAATCACTGGTGTAGAAATAGCCGACAACATAAACGACTTAAACCGTATTAGACAACATAATACTGTATAACGGGATTTAAATAACTAAGAGATACCAAACAAGTACATCAACTACAGTTGAAATTTAATGAAAACGCAGTTGTTCTTAGACCCAATTTTATTAACTGCACTAGAAAGCTGCCTGTGGCCCTTCGGGCCACAGCTTTCTAGTGCACGTGCAGATGATATATGAATATGTGTGGGAGATTGGAGAACTGAATACGGAACAGACACCATCATTAAATAAAACACCGCACCCATAAGAGATAACTGTCAAGTTTCAACTTTAGCAGATTGTAAATAACAAAATTTTCAGAAAATGTTCACTTTCAGACATTTTAACCTCTACCTGCGGACTGGTGAAATGCAGACGGCGCTGCAGTTCTGTAAAGATGGTGTTTATGGTGAAGTAAGATGCCTTTGTCAAGTTTCAGCTTAAACAGATTGTAAATAACAAAATTGCTGTAGATGTTCACATTCATACATTTCAACCTCTAGCGGTAGACTGAAGAACTGTAGACGACTCACTCTGCGACCCAGAAAAGATACAGTCTATGCTGTAATCCTGTGGTAGATACCTGCCAAGTTTCAGCTTAAAAGGATTAAAAATAATCAAACGAGATCAGATATTCACTAGCAGACAATTCAACCTCTAGCGGCAGACGGGGAACTTCAGACGGGTCTGAGTATTACGTTGCAACGAGTTAGGTCCAAATTTTGTGGAATACAAGAGTAAATCCACATCATTTTTTTCAGACAGCATACTTTTCTCGCTAGGAGTCTTCATTTACTTTTAATAATAACATGCTATGATCCACTATCAGTCTTATTGCCTAGCTGTGCTCTCATTAAAATATAAATACCATTATTATAATACCGATACCATTTCGTGCAATTATTAATATAATACTATCAATGAAATAATATACAGTTATCATTACTGAGTTTCCAATCCACACGGTATTGCTAAGACGTTTAATTAAGGATCACGAACCACTCCACCTAAAAATATTGTTTTATACAAACCTTTGCTTAGGAAAAGGACATGATAAATCTCCAAACTAACTTATGTGTATTCATAAATTAATTCATTAATTATTAATTAACTATTCATTAATTAAATTCATGTAAGCCTAGGAGTCCGGTCCGGTATTTAAATATAAAACTAACTCAATATATGCGATGACTTTTCGAGATGGTTTCGGTACATATCGGATGAGACATTCTCCAGGACACGGTCCAATGATAATTCGCATGATAAGGTCCCAACAATCATCTTCATTGCACGAGTTAAGTGGATCAGAAGTCGGAGCCAGTAAAAGGGTTTCCTGTTTTATGACTAGTTTATAGCTATTCTACTACAAGGGGCCATCACTAGCTAAGTGGGTTGATATGGGGCAATTATGTAATCAATTTTGCTCCACTTGGTGGGAACTTTCTTTACGAGTTATCTATTTTGTGTGACATTTCATAAACAAGAAGGACCCACCACCCAAGTATTATATACATAAACAGATGTATTCGCGTTTAATCACAGAAAGCGCTACGGTAGAAGAAGCTGTCCAAGAGACACGCCCACAAGCGTTTAGTAGCTCCAGCTGGGAGCTCCAGTGGAATCGGCATTTAGTTGAGCCCTCCTGAAAATAAAATCCAATATATAAAAACAAACATATCTATTGGAATCTAGGCGGTCGCGGCCCGGAGCAATGGTACTACTACTATAAACGGACTGCTGCATTGAAACTGCACATTGAGATGCTATGTCAGCTTAACAAAAAAATATTTTGTTAACACCATGCAATCCACACTTAGCAAGCCCAATGCAGCGTGCATTAAAAATGCTATGCCGGCTTATCAATAAAGTAGCACCGCCACAACTCCCTATCCATCCCCCATGAGTTTTAGCAAGATTATCCGCATCTTTAAGGCCAGTGTCCTTTAGGAGGCGTCTCACGAAAGTCACGGGCTGTCCACCATGCTTATTTTGTCCATGGGGCTGTCAAAGCACAAGTTGTGCACAGGCTGGTCCTCTTGACGAAAACTACATATGACCTGCAAAGCGGATGCGGCTTTGTTCTAGTGTCAAGCATGGGGAAACCAATGAGACACATCCAATGTTATATAGTGTCTGGTTGGAAATGTGTGCATTGTACTTGACACAATGAACCCGGCGTAGCATTCTTGAGAATGTGTCATCCAGTGATTTGGTGTCCTCAGTAGTTAGAGCCCAGCATGGACTCCCATAGAGGAGTACAAGAATTAATACTGCGCTAAATAATCCGACCTTATGTTTCCGATGAATTCTATGTGACTTCAAATTCCTGCCCATTCAGGACTTTGAAAGCCCATTTGATGCTGCCCATGCCTTTCCCTTACGTATGTTAAGGTCCACACCTGTCTTCCGGATCCATGCCATGGTCCCAGGTAACTGAAGTCATCCACATGCTCAAGCATACCATCCTTTGGGCTTATGCCCATCCCTGTCAGAGACTTGCTGAGTACTTTCAAAGTTAACTGTGAACATTTTGGTCCTTTAGGAGTGAACAAAAAGACCAACATTATAGGCAGCCTGTTCTAATGAGCTGAAAAGCCGTTGGGCTCCTTCTAGAGAATCTGAGAGTACTCCTAAGTCATCAGCAAAGTCTCGATCAGTTAGGTAGTTGGCAGGATTTCCTCGACTTCTGGAGCCAGTAGGTGGAGTTATCATCACCCCATTATCATTATGATGATCTAAGGACCTGCGTAGAACATAGTGAACCACAATTATGAACAAGAATGGCGCAAGTGTGTCTATCTGGAGGACTCACCACATCACTTCGAATGGTTCTGTATCACCGTTACCAGTAGTCACAAATGTCGTCGAACCATCATATACTGATCCGATTGCTGCAATAATTTCATCAGGAATCCCAAATAATGAAAGTAAGCTGAATATACGTGAGCGAGGGACTGAATCAAAGGCCTTGAAGAAGTCAACAAAGATAACAGCCAACAACATCGTCAGTTCAACAAGTACATCATCAGGAATTAGGATCTGGGATGCAGTTGTAGGGGATGCGAATTTAAAAGAGATAGGTTTTATGCATATTATTATAATGTAGTTTATTATGTAATGAATAATATTATGTCTTAATGTGATAAGCGAGTCTAGATTAAATCCAATATCAATTATTGTAATCATGTTGTACCCGATATCAATAAAGGGTATGTCCGCACAGAATCAGTAGTGAGTATGGATGCATGCCATTTTATGTGATGTTGCTATGCAGCTGTTAAGAAATAACAAACTGGGATTATTTATGGCCCTAAATGCTAAATATAAAACACTTTCCAAATTAAATTATTTAGCACCAAATATGTTCTTGTCAACATCAAGGGACTTCAACATAACAGTAGGCTACTTGCTATCACAGTAACTAAAATAGCCAATGAGAGAAGCTCTATATGGTATTATATATATGGGTGACTCAAACTAAATGCCTAACATAGATGGGGACGTCCACGTCCAATGAAGTTGTTTGGCTCCAGAGCTTCGAAACCGGCCCTCAATAAATTGTATAAAAGCAACGTTATTCTCAGAAGTATAAAATCTTGTCTGTATTATACTCTTTAAATATTTTATTGTTAACTAAAGTTTTCTTACAAATTGGAGTACTAATTCATTCATTTGTTATAATGCATAATACCAAGGAAGAGTTTATTGCAAACCACGAATTTATATACAACTCTGTAAACAACAGCAACTTCCAATATACATATAACACCACTGCAACTATGGATGAAAATAACGTGAATGTGGGTAACTCGGCAATGGTAAATCATAATAACAACATTTGTGGACCGATCGGCGCCTATCAGCAACCATGGTCTTCCTGCAGTGACTCAATGATTCCACCACCTGGTTACCCTAGCTACGGGTATACCTGTTTCCGAGACCCGTCGTTAATGTCTTTCCCGCCTCCGGTTCTTCCCTCCAACTTCCCAATAACAACGAAAAGGAAACGTCGCCGCGTTACAACCCCAATACAACGAACAGCCGCTAATCTCCGGGAAAAGAAACGAATGTTCAGTTTGAATGAGGCATTCGATCAACTCAGAACTAAAGTTCCCATTTTCCATCACGAGAAATCCATCAGCCGCATTCAAACACTTAAACTCGCCGTCATTTATATATCATTTATGAGCGACCTCCTAGAAGGGAAAGACGAACCGAAGTTGGTTTCCTTGAAATCGCCAGCGAAAAAGAACCGTTGTGAGATACCTATACCAGCAATGGTTCCACCAAGTGAGATGGTCAGGAACGACCAGGTCAACCAATCAACGACTCCCATTGTTGTTAGACCCAAAGTAGTAGAGCAGTCAACCAGTCCAGTTAATATATTAACTTGTGATTTATGGAATCCCACCCAACCAACTCCTTTTTCCCCTTACTATCTCGCCTGGGATTCTCTGCAAGACTTTCAATTCACATAAATTCCGATACCATGGGCAACGAACGGAATGACTCCAGTAAAACGTAAAATTCAAATTTACCATTAAGAATCCATCTCGACCGTACTATGGTTGACTGAACTCGAGTATCGTTTAAAATTTATCGAAAACATTAAAGCAATATGTATGAATTATTATTTTTCCAATGTGCCCAAAAAAAATACCAATTTTCCACAAATTAATTACTACATAGTAATGTAGTAATAGTAATAGTTTTATTCTAAATTAATTTTAGACGCAATGATTTCATAAATATAGTGCGATATTTATTAAAAGGCTTTAATATATATTGTTCTTTATAATTTCCATTATAATATTACTTATTTGTTTATTTACCTAATATTATAGTTACTATTAGAGAGTTATTTATTAGATATAGTTTGCGTTTTTTATTAATATTTATTAATGGAATACATTGTTGGTGGTTTCTGTTATTGAGTATATCTGTGAGACAAACATTTAATTTTTATGATTTAGTTACATTTGAAAATATATCCCTACAGATAATATATATTATACATATATTTTTGAATCTTCTTATCAGTCTAACTTCCAGTTATTTTTTTATTTATTTATATATTTTAACAATTTTCACTAGTCTGTGGAATGGGGGATATTGTCCAGTGTGGTTACTTATAAGGGGGCTGTACAAAAGGGGATTATGTAATGACGGTACACATGATAGTCGTATAATCTATAACAATATATAACGCAATACTTTTAGCAAAGTGAATAATATTGTAACTTAATCTGATTAAAACCAAAAAATTAATTGCTTCGTATTTATATGACCCAATCATATAATTATTTAATTGGCTGACCATTTTAAAAAAATGGAGAATAAAGTATCTCCTTTGTCCTTTTATAACAACTTTGCTGTACCAAAACCCCTTGTATAAACTCATACTATAATGTCACCTCATACTACTTTCTATTCACTTTATAAATCATTCTTCATATGATATTGCTGCTATATACCGGTAGAAGTCGATAGCCAATATCGTAATTCAATATAATTATTGCATCTGTAAGTAATAGTGAATATAAATCAATTTATAATATTCATGGATTTTCTAATCATAAAACCATCACCATCACCACTGCCGTGGTTGAATGCAATGTAATTGATGGATCAATATGATCGGAGATTGTAAGAGAAGTAGGACTTTCCTGGGAACAACAACGATTTTTAGTGACAGTGACGTACAAGGAACGGCGTTCTGAACCAATCATTCTGCTTCTGTTCATGTATGACCGGTTAGCACGGTAGATATACACGCCTACTACAATGGCGCCAGTAACTACTTAATCATGGGTCCCGGGGTTGGTGGCTTTTGTGAATAGACAATAGAAACACGCAACCCTTTCATTTTCAGGTTTCAGGACGAAGGTCAAATGAGACGAAGGTTCGATAGGACAACGTCCGAAGAGGACGAGGGTCCGAAAGGACAAGTTCCGAAGAGGACGAGGGTTCGTAAAAAGCACACTGATGGCCACTTTTAAGGGAACTTCGTCTTATTCGGACCTTCAACCCGTTTGCCGACGTAAGTGTCCCAGAAAAACATGTCCATTAATATCAAATGTCTTGTTTCAACGTTTACTATCTAACCAGCCAGGGTTTGGGTTTCATACAATGCTACGTCCACTACAAATCATTTATTGTACTATTCAGAAAGCAAGTCATGATATTTATGTTAGAATTTTTGTATTATCAAATAAACTATATGTTTATAAAAAAAACAATAGAACCAATAAAATCATTCTGGTTCCATTAGGTTGTTTTTTATTTATTTGTTTATTCCGGAACTTAATCCATATAACATATGACCTGATATTATACGAGACACAGTATTTACAAACACAATGCACGTACTACTTTAATTAATAAATATAAACTGAAATAGTAAAAAACCATACAGATACAGTATAATAAAATATATATCAAAAGTAAATTAATATCACTGTAGGGCGAGCCACGAAGTGAGTGAGCCTTAGCGTAGGGGTACCATTAATCAACCTGTCGTTCTGTCGTTCTGTCGCGTTTTTTTCAGTATTTTATTTTAAACGTTAATAACTCGGCCAATCCTTGATGAAATCTATCCAAACTTGGTACACATGTTGTTTGGCAAAAGTTTGACAATTTTCCAAGTAGAATTTGCGTGGGGCCTTCGTGCAGCATCAGTGTAACTGTTATTGCAGTTATAATAAATTTATTTATCCAAATTTGAAATGCGTTAAATTATTATTACTGTAGGATAAATCAGCTGGGTTTCTGACAAATTTTGCAATACATTGGGGCTGTCTGCCAATCTGCATGTACCATGTGTACCGGTACTGTCAGGCTGTACTCAATCCCTGAATCGAGAATCCTGCAATCAGTCAATACTGCAATACTGGTCAGCCGGTACATACACTGCAGCACTGCAGACATGCCATATCATGTAATCGAAATAAACATGGCCCCGGCAACCCTTGCGGTGATTATAGTTTAGGCCTAATTAGCCCAGTACTGGTAATAATAATATAATAGTTTAGATATTTACCGCTAATCATTCAGTCATTGGCACGGTACACCGTATTGCTGTACTGCCGTTGTAGTGCGCACCGTAGGTACCACCCTAATACCGGTACCGGCTGACCGGTGGCAACTAGCACTTCAGCACTTGCACAGCAACAGCACTACCGGCGATACACAGGTTGGAATTTATGTAGAGTTTGCTCAACAGTACAGATCTAAAATAGTTATCTAAATTATATATATTACTATTGACAAGTATTGAAATATATACCGTTATTCGTGTTATCAGTATTTGCAACATCTGACATTGAAGAGGTGAGAGAAGATGAATACCGGCACTCAACAAAACCAACGCTTATCACAGGTCGGTATGGTTACCTCGAAACCGGCGCGACTGTCCACTCGAATACAACTTCAAAACACAAACGCCAACAATAAACTGAAAGCAAATCGAACGTCTTCAGAAGAATCTGTCATTGGGACGAAGAAAAGGAAGCCGAAACCACGGGAATGGACCACAGCTAAGATTGAATGCTCCCATTGTCAGAGTTCCTGGACCGAAATTGAAACACCAATTGCCGATGGGCTTGATCTCTCAAACCAAAACTTCCTCTGCGGGGTTTGCGCGGCAGTAAAGATTGAAAGTGTGGAAGCTGGTATCCCTAGGTATTATTATTATAAAGAGCGTCAGCCTGCGTTTAATAAATATATTTTAATACAAAACAGGTCGAACGCAAAGAGGCTTATAATGAAGACGAGTACTGCATTGATTATATTCCTATAAACCACCTGGCTTTGCATATTGAACGTGCGTTTGGAAATAAGTTCGTGCTACCCTTCCGTGGGTGGTAGATGTCGCGGTTATGTATTGGTGGGTTTCGGGGAGGGGGGGGGGGGGTGCAGATTAAAAGGGGTGAACACGTACTGTCCCCCTTTCTTTGATTAATTGGTGGTGTTGGTTAATCTCTCATAACCTGATTTTGTGATACAGTCGCACAATTTTAATTTGTATTTCATAACTGGGCCTCGTGCTGCGCGAAGGCCCCACGAACGTGTTACCATGTGGAAACGTCCCTCATTAACCAAAGTCTGCTGGTACGGGCTGTGACTGCAGCTATGGCTGTAACAATACAGTTATTACACTGATCGATACGATTAAATAACGACTCAATTGCACTAACTCTGATATGAGTAAACTTTGGTAAACCAATAATGCCAAACATAAGAGAAGCACTGTACCCATACGGAAAGCCAAAAAAAACGTCTTGCAGCGTTATTGTACGCTACCCTAATCTTATTGTAAACTACACTAGAATAATTATGCCTAGACCACAGACTATTACAATAGAACGAAGTACAGAAGGAACGAAATAATTTAGTTTTAACGTGTGCCGAGCAACCTGAAAATTTCCTAATTACTGTGTTAGCCCTACGGTAGAAACAACGTAACTGATTTAATTTATCGCTATCATCATCTGCACTTGAAGTTAAAATATGTCCTAGGTATTTAATCTTATTTACTACCGCTAATTTTGAACTATTTATTGACACTTGACCTACAATAGTATTAATGCACGACTTGGGAAAATAGAATAAACATTTTGTTTTTTTCATATTGACCTTAATGTAAAAACGGTTGTGTGTAAACGGGAGAGGAGCAGACATTTACAAATTTTGAGAAATATTATTAACGGTGCGGTACCGTACCCTTTACAAAAAATAAGATTCCAAGAAATAAGTGTCCTTTCTAAACAATAAACTGCACTGGAACGCACCTTTTTTATTGTCTAAGTAGAGGTATGTCGCTGCGCAACGCATCAACAATGACGTTGTTGCCAGGGGCCAGTTTCTCCTGAAAAGCGAAGTCAATCGGTTGATAGTGATTAATTCATAGCCGTAGGACTTGATTAAATCGGCCCCAACGTAATGGCGTCTTAAACTCTCAATTCTATCACCTATTGGAGCTAAACTGTGTTGGTGGAGAGTAAAGTTATACCAAATTAGACAGGGTATTTTATTTCTATGTACCCCTTTGTAATTCAGAATCGGTTCTTTCAATGAAATTTAAGAATATAACTTAGTGACGCATAATAACAGGATTAATATGGATTAGATAAAGGCACATGGGGCGTAGACTTTAAACTGCTTTGACGCCCCTTTCCAGTCTATCGATTACAAGCCATTATCTCTATAGGAAACACATTTTCATTAGAGTTACATAAATGAGTTTTATGCCACATGAAGTAGTTTTCGGTTGGGTTCCAGTCAGACTGCTCGCGACCCGGAATAGAGTTATGAGTTTAGGAGAACAATGAAACATAAATAATACAAGATGAAGAATACAAAAACAAGTAGAATAGTAAATAATACGAATAGAAAGAGATAAATTATTGAAGCATTATAAAGCAATTTGTAACAATGAGTAACAACCTAATGCAGAAACGTTAGAAACTCCCTGTAATGATAAACGTGAAATATTTACTTTTTAATAAGAGTTAGTTGTTAGATTATAAATATTAAATCTTAGTTTAGTGAAATCAAATTTGAAGGTAAAGGAGTGAAACTTTACACCCAATTTTCGGTAAATTGGAATGAATGATTACTCAAACATCTACTTGTTGGCCGTGTGACACATGTTCGCATATAATACCATAGGATTTTACTTTTCGGTCGACTTTTTATTGGAATTTTATATACGAAGATTTTTAATTTTTTCTAAATTTATATTTATTAATTGTTTTATAACGCTTATTCCTGTCTTATAACCTGTACATATACTAATTCGTTTATTGTTTTGGTTAGATTCAGTCCTTCTTGTAACCTGTGTTTTTGGTGAAAACATAGTATTCTTCACATGGGGGTAACTGCAAAACGAAAAATAACGGCAGAAAATCAGGTATTCTTCACATGGGCCGGCCAAAGGCTCCTTTATGGGGTTTTCAGGTCAGATTTAGCCACTTCCGGTGGAGCGGTTCTTTATGAGTAAGCCCTCAACCAAATGGCCAAAGAAAACACTTTTGTATTTCTTTGTATATTTCAATGAGTTACATATTTACATATATAGTTTAATAAAGACCCTGATATATTAACCGAAGGCACTCCACTTTGCTTCACTTAGCATAATGTCTGTGTTGTAGGTTCTCCAACCATGGGACCCAACTCCCACCAACCCCCAACCCCTGCTGCGAAACTCTTGGTTGTGCCCCTCCAAGGTTGACTGACACATGTACCCGCGTCTAATGAGTGTGATTGCGGGATTAACCCTGTTTAGTGTTTATATAAAACTCAGTCTCCTCCATTACATTATTAGGGTTTTTAACACTTGAATGATATCGATAACTACAGCTGCAGCTTTAAATCATCGATTGTCGGTAGTTAGAAGACAGCAGGTGATGCAGTTGTATAAATATATGTGGGGTGCGTTCCCATAGAGATTAACCTTGTTTGGGCACCGAATCGGTACTGACTAGTGATGCGCTAAAGTTGTACTGTAATTGTTTATCCATCTGGCGCTGGATGACTGTACTAAAAAATTCTTCATGTTAAAAAATAATAAAATGGTCCAGCTTAAAAAGAGACATTTATTGTGTCTAAATTGCCTCTAAATGTCTTGTCGTTGTGATCTAATTGAATTCTTCAGGAGGTAAACATCAACACCTACTGCTTTGTTTGGGTTAATAGTTGCTGCGGCAGTGGGCTGATATTGCCGTGAGAGACACACGATGTATAGTCGTCAGGAACCTTAAGTACATCAGTCGATCAGCTGTAGATTCCGCTATAACCTTGGTAGTTGGTTGGAAATTTTTTCTAGAGATAAGATTAATTGCTGCATAAGATTTCCTTCTTTCATCGGGGCTATTTGATGACAGGAATCTGCTCAATGAATAGCTCAGACTGACTGATGCAGAGTTGACCGCATCTTTAGCAGCCTGTTAATTCGCTCAACCTATAAACCTGTTGGGTTCCTATTAGTGCCTTCCTTCGGTTGCGAATGTGTTGGTCAGACCTTGGGATCAT
>JAUCBJ010006564.1:0-24340 GCA_032718475.1 Nemertoderma westbladi | reverse complement strand
TCCAGAAAGACCAAAATTTTGACAGTTAACTTTGAAAGTCCTCAGCAAGTCTCTGATCGGATGAGCATAAGCTCAAAGGATGGTATGCTTGAGATGATTAACAGATGGGCCTCCAATCTGTTAATACTGTACCTCTATCCTGCTGCCACTCACTGTAACTCAACAAAAGTTATATGAAACCACTCATTCATCCAGAACACCAATAATAAATTGTAAAAATATTCCGGTCGCATTTCTCTATGGGTGTAACAGTCCCGCCTAAATTACACTACCCTTTCGTAGCGAGTGGTAAAGACGGCAAGTACTGTAGGGATGAGCACAGCGGCAACATGATGGTATTGACAGATGGGAGGCCATGAGGAGGTAAATTCCGGACATACAAGCCGCTAGCTGAATGGTTAGAGCGTCAGACTTCCAACCCGGAGGTCACCAGTTCGATCCCACCTGGACGTCATTGCCGACTTTGCAAAGCTGTGCCCAACAAAAGTTATAATAAAATGAATCTCTTGAGAAACCACTTTAGCAGGTTTAGGTGGAGATTGTTACATCAGGTGAGTCCCTTCAAAGATCTTCTCAAACTGAATAAAGACTCCGAAACTTCCAAACAGAAGCTGAAAATGGGGGAAAATTGAACAATAAACCATGTAGGCTCTAGAAACGATTCTCTAACCATTTTGATGGATTTAGTACATAGGCCTATTATTTTATCCTAACTATTAAATATTTTACAGGAACCATTTTAACTATTAGAACCGAATGTCTGTTAGCGTAAGGCCTAAATTTATGTTTCACTTTACCAGATAGCATGTATTATACACTTGACACAAGAGGACTAACTGTAAGTAATTAATTGTGACATGAATAGTAACAGTAACACAGCTGAGAATTGTACAGACTGGACCAGACGGACACTGATGTCGATATCGATAACAGCACAAATTTCCCCTTAAAAGGAGGTAGTGTTTAGGTCTAATTCCATTAATTTCTATTAAGGTTTACAACCTTGTGGGTCCGAGGTTGCATCATGAACTGAAGGGAAAAGAACACCTCGTGGGGGTGCATCATGTACCGAAGGGAAAACAACACCTTGTGGGGGTGCATCATGTACCGAAGGGAAAACAACACCTTGTGGGGGTGCATCATGTACCAAAGGGAAAACAACACCTTGTGGGGGTGCATCATGCACCGAAGGGAAAACAACACCTTGTGGGGGTGCATCATGCACCTTAGAGAAAACAACACCTTGTGGGGGTGCATCATGTACCGAAGGGAAAAACAACACCTTGTCGGGGTGCATCATGTACCGAAGGGAAAACAAAACCTTGTCGGGGTGCATCATGCACCGAAGAGAAAACAACACCTTGTGGGGGTGCATCATGTACCGAAGGGAAAACAACACCTTGTGGGGGTGCATCATGCACCGAAGAGAAAACAACACCTTGTGGGGGTGCATCATGTACCGAAGGGAAAACAACACCTTGTCGGGGTGCATCATGTACCGAAGGGAAAACAACACCTTGTGGGGGTGCATCATGCACCGAAGGGAAAACAACACCTTGTGGGGGTGCATCATGCACCGAAGAGAAAACAACACCTTGTGGGGGTGCATGATGTACCGAAGGGAAAACAACACTTTGTCGGGGTGCATCATGTACCGAAGGGAAAACAACACCTTGTGGGGGTGCATCATGCACCGAAGGGAAAACAACACCTTGTGGGGGTGCATCATGCACCGAAGAGAAAACAACACCTTGTCGGGGTGCATCATGCACCGAAGAGAAAACAACACCTTGTGGGGGTGCATCATGTACCGAAGGGAAAACAACACCTTGTGGGGGTGCATCATGCACCGAAGGGAAAACAACACCTTGTGGGGGTGCATCATGCACCGAAGAGAAAACAACACCTTGTGGGGGTGCATCATGTACCGAAGGGAAAACAACACCTTGTCGGGGTGCATCATGTACCGAAGGGAAAACAACACCTTGTGGGGTGCATCATGTACCGAAGGGAAAACAACACCTTGTGGGGGTGCATCATGTACCAAAGGGAAAACAACACCTTGTGGGGGTGCATCATGCACCGAAGGGAAAACAACACCTTGTGGGGGTGCATCATGCACCTTAGAGAAAACAACACCTTGTGGGGGTGCATCATGTACCGAAGGGAAAAACAACACCTTGTCGGGGTGCATCATGTACCGAAGGGAAAACAAAACCTTGTCGGGGAGCATCATGCACCGAAGAGAAAACAACACCTTGTGGGGGTGCATCATGTACCGAAGGGAAAACAACACCTTGTGGGGGTGCATCATGCACCGAAGAGAAAACAACACCTTGTGGGGGTGCATCATGTACCGAAGGGAAAACAACACCTTGTCGGGGTGCATCATGTACCGAAGGGAAAACAACACCTTGTGGGGGTGCATCATGCACCGAAGGGAAAACAACACCTTGTGGGGGTGCATCATGCACCGAAGAGAAAACAACACCTTGTGGGGGTGCATGATGTACCGAAGGGAAAACAACACCTTGTGGGGATGCATCATGCACCGAAGGGAAAACAACACCTTGTGGGGGTGCATCATGCACCGAAGAGAAAACAACACCTTGTCGGGGTGCATCATGTACCGAAGGGAAAACAACACCTTGTCGGGGTGCATCATGTACCGAAGGGAAAACAACACCTTGTGGGGGTGCATCATGTACCGAAGGGAAAACAACACCTTGTGGGGGTGCATCATTCACCGAAGGGAAAACAACAGCTTGTCGGGGTGCATCATGTGCCGAAGGGAAAACAACACCTTGTGGGGGTGCATCATGCACCGAAGAGAAAACAACACCTTGTGGGGGTGCATCATGCACCGAAGAGAAAACAACACCTTGTGGGGGTGCATCATGTACCGAAGGGAAAACAACACCTTGTGGGGGTGCATCATGCACCGAAGGGAAAACAACACCTTGTGGGGGTGCATCATGCACCGAAGAGAAAACAACACCTTGTGGGGGTGCATCATGTACCGAAGGGAAAACAACACCTTGTCGGGGTGCATCATGTACCGAAGGGAAAACAACACCTTGTGGGGATGCATCATGCACCGAAGGGAAAACAACACCTTGTGGGGGTGCATCATGCACCGAAGAGAAAACAACACCTTGTCGGGGTGCATCATGTACCGAAGGGAAAACAACACCTTGTCGGGGTGCATCATGTACCGAAGGGAAAACAACACCTTGTGGGGGTGCATCATGTACCGAAGGGAAAACAACACCTTGTGGGGGTGCATCATTCACCGAAGGGAAAACAACAGCTTGTCGGGGTGCATCATGTGCCGAAGGGAAAACAACACCTTGTGGGGGTGCATCATGCACCGAAGAGAAAACAACACCTTGTGGGGGTGCATCATGTACCGAAGGGAAAATAACACCTTGTCGGGGTGCATCATGTACCGAAGGGAAAACAACACCTTGTCGGGTTGCATCATGCACCGAAGAGAAAACAACACCTTATGGGGGTGCATCATGTACCGAAGGGAAAACAACACCTTGTGGGGGTGCATCATGCACCGAAGGGAAAAACAACACCTTGTGGGGGTGCATCATGCACCGAAGGGAAAACAACACCTTGTCAGGGTGCATCATGTACCGAAGGGAAAACAACACCTTGTCGGGGTGCATCATGTACCGAAGGGAAAACAACATCTTGTGGGGCTGCATCATGCACCGAAGGGAAAACAACACCTTGTGGGGGTGCATCATGCACCGAAGAGAAAACAACAACTTGTGGGGGTGCATCATGCACCGAAGGGAAAACAACACCTTGTCGGGGTGCATAATGTACCGAAGGGAAAACAACACCTTGTGGGGGTGCATCATGTACCGAAGGGAAAACAACACCTTGTGGGGGTGCATCATGCACCGAAGAGAAAACAACACCTTGTCGGGGTGCATCATGCACCGAAGAGAAAACAACACCTTGTGGGGGTGCATCATGTACCGAAGAGAAAACAACACCTTGTGGGGGTGCATCATGCACCGAAGGGAAAACAACACCTTGTGGGGGTGCATCATGCACCGAAGAGAAAACAATACCTTGTGGGGGTGCATCATGTACCGAAGGGAAAACAACACCTTGTCGGGGTGCATCATGTACCGAAGGGAAAACAACACCTTGTGGGGGTGCATCATGCACCGAAGGGAAAACAACACCTTGTGGGGGTGCATCATGCACCGAAGAGAAAACAACAGCTTGTGGGGGTGCATCATGTACCGAAGGGAAAACAACACCTTGTGGGGGTGCATCATGCACCGAAGGGAAAACAACACCTTGTGGGGGTGCATCATGCACCGAAGAGAAAACAACACCTTGTGGGGGTGCATCATGTACCGAAGGGAAAACAACACCTTGTCGGGGTGCATCATGTACCGAAGGGAAAACAACACCTTGTGGGGGTGCATCATGCACCGAAGAGAAAACAACACCTTGTGGGGTGCATCATGTACCGAAGGGAAAACAACACCTTGTCGGGGTGCATCATGTACCGAAGGGAAAACAACACCTTGTGGGGGTGCATCATGCACCGAAGAGAAAACAACACCTTGTGGGGGTGCATCATGTACCGAAGGGAAAACAACACCTTGTCGGGGTGCATCATGTATCGAAGGGAAAACAACACCTTGTGGGGGTGCATCATGCACCGAAGAGAAAACAACACCTTGTGGGGGTGCATCATGTACCGAAGGGAAAACAAACAGCTTGCATGGATGAACAATGTCTTAAAAAGGTTCGATAGTAATGATTGGTAATAAAAGGCTTGAATTAAATGAAACAAAGGTTTGACAAAAAGTTTTTGGTGAAGCTTTTTGGACTTTTGGAGATACTAATTTTCTGGAGAAATCCCGGGTAGTAATAACTGTTTATAAATTGAAGTCAAATTTATTTGTTTATGAATAGGGAATACTCTTGGCACTAATTTTGTATTGGAAATTTGAAAATAGTTTTCATTCTTAAGTGTGTAAAGTCTACAGTTGGTACTACTGTATATAAAATCAACCAATTAACGAAGCAATACAAATACCCTTAGTAGTAGGGTCTTGGGCGGCTTTGCGACAGTTAGACCTAACTGACACCCATTGGGTGTCATTGGCGCCCAAGACCCTACTACTACCCTTGATTGGTTGAAGTGAAGAATGAAATGTGTAAAACGATGTATTAAGAGATCCCTTCTAGATAAATTTTTTCAGTTCAACCTTCATTCTTCACATTGATAGAAATGTTTGTTTGCTTTGCTTGTTCACTTCCAAGTATTTGTTTATTTTTTATTCAAAAACAGCCAGTACTTTAATACATGCAGGGTTTTCTCGACAGCTTTTCCATGAATAACAGATAGGAGTCAAATAGGCAATTTATTTGATGTAATGATCTCTCATCTCACTGAGTGCAGCTTTTAGTCAGTCCATATCTGATGAGTTTTCTGCTATCGGGTTCATGCCTCGAATAACAATGAGTTAAAGTTACAGCAAGCCAATATTTGCGATGTTAATTAGTAGACAGTTGGCTACATCAAAATTCATTAAAAACTCTAGGTGTGTTCTTCAGCTTAGGTCGAGCGATAAAATTCTATTGGATTCTGGGAATGAAATGCGGTGGAGTTGAAGTTTTTAATACAGTTAAGATTTGGTGTGATGGACATCGGTTTTGTTTTGTCAATATGACTGATAAAGAGACAATGGGAGTTGACACCCATCAGCGAATGTTGCGAAAAAAGTGATCGGCTGCTACAGATTAGAAGTCACTACAAAGTGATCTGATAATTTTAATAAATTTATAAATAATTTTTTTTTTATAAATTTAATCTCAATAATTTTACACGTGGCTTATATCAATTGAAAGCGGAGAGTCTTGCGCGTCTTTTGACACTATAATTAATTAAATTAATGGAGATGAACATTGATAAAATGCTGTTTGCAATTTTGTAAACTTGGTAGATCACCAGTACATGCTACATAACAGTCTGATATATACTGTATGTGCAACTGGCAGGCCCTTATGATTGATGCACTCAGCCCTATCACATATCAGCCTGTCAGCTTATTGAAGTAGTTTAGAAAATATTAGCAATTTTTAATATTCAAGTACATTAGACTAGTCTTACTGCAGTACGCACTATACGGGGGACTCAATAAATGGCTTCTGGAAATAATTAAAGGCGGCAGTGTGCCGCCTTTGGCGGTAGGATAAGTATTAATATTATGGTTATCTTCTTTATATAAAAATCGCTGAAAGGATAAAAAATAAACCTTTTGGTCCGATCAAATATATTTTTCTTGGTCCTTGGGAGGAAAAATTAATGTAATTTATCTTTGATACGTAAAGTGTTAAACATGTGTACCGGTCACTGTCACTAGTTGCGTAAGAGCAAAGGGTTAAACTTGTGTACCAGTCACCATTATCAGTTTCGTAAGAGCAAAGGGTTAAACATTTTAAACTTTAAAGGAGTGGGTGGGGCAGGGTTGTCGGAGGTTGAAGGAGTGGGTGGGGCAGGGTTGTCGGAGGTTGAAGGAGTGGGTTGGGCAGGGTTGTCGGAGGTTGAAGGAGTGGGTTGGGCAGGGTTGTCGGAGGTTGAAGGAGTGGGTTGGGCAGGGTTGTCGGAGGTTGAAGGAGTGGGTGGGGCAGGGTTGTCGGAGGTTGAAGGAGTGGGTTGGGCAGGGTTGTCGGAGGTTGAAGGAGTGGGTTGGGCAGGGTTGTCGGAGGTTGAAGGAGTGGGTTGGGCAGGGTTGTCGGAGGTTGAAGGAGTGGGTGGGGCAGGGTTGTCGGAGGTTGAAGGAGTGGGTGGGGCAGGGTTGTCGGAGGTTGAAGGAGTGGGTGGGGCAGGGTTGTCGGAGGTTGAAGGAGTGGGTGGGGCAGGGTTGTCGGAGGTTGAAGGAGTGGGTCGGGCAGGGTTGTCGGAGGTTGAAGGAGTGGGTTGGGCAGGGTTGTCGGAGGTTGAAGGAGTGGGTGGGGCAGGGTTGTCGGAGGTTGAAGGAGTGGGTGGGGCAGGGTTGTCGGAGGTTGAAGGAGTGGGTGGGGCAGGGTTGTCGGAGGTTGAAGGAGTGGGTGGGGCAGGGTTGTCGGAGGTTGAAGGAGTGGGTTGGGCAGGGTGGTCGGAGTTTAAAGGAGTGAGTAGGGCAGGGTTGTCGGAGTTTAAAGGAGTGGATGGAGCGGGGTCATTGGAGTTTAAAGGAGTGGGTGGGGCAGGGTTGTCGGAGTTTAAAGGGGTGGATGGGTCAGGGTTGTCGGAATTTAAAGGATTGGATGGGGCAGGGTCATTGGAGTTTAAAGGAGTGGGTGCGGCAGGGTCATTGGAGTTTAAAGGAATGGATGGGGCAGGGTCGTCGGAGTTTACAGGAATGGATGGGGCAGGGTCGTCGGAGTTTAAAGGAGTGGGTGGGGCATGGTTGTCGGAGTTTAAAGGAGTGAGTGGGGCAGGGTTGTCGGTGTTTAAAGGAGTGAGTCGAGCAGGGTTGTCGGAGTTTAAAGGAATGGATGGGGCAGGGTCATTGAAGTTTAAAGGAGTTGGTGGGGCAGGGTTGTCTGAGTCTAAAGGAATGGATGGGGCAGTGTCAATGGAGTTTGAAGGAGTAGGTGGGGCAGGGTTGTCGGAGTTTAAATGAGTGGATGGGGCAGGTTCATTGGAGTTTAAAGGAATGGATGGGGCAGGGTCATTGGAGTTTAAAGGAGTGAGTGGGGCAGGGTTGTCGGAGGAGGATGGGGTTTGTGGGGCAGGGTTAACTGCGTCTGTTGTTGTTATGCAAACCATGCGTTCATGGCATGACTTATTTGATACATCAGATTTAACTACCATCTATGTTCTTGATATTGTTAAGGAGTTTACATGGTGCAGCAACTATGCTGAACTTACAAATTTCATCAGTGAGCAACATGTCAGCAATCCGGCAGTGAGTAACTGTGACATGGTCTGTGATGATTCTCAAGAAATAAAAACAATTGCAATTCTGATACTGATTCGGAAAATGTTTCTGGTAAAGATGATATGGATTATGTATTTCCAAGTAACTCTGAATCTTAATTTGAGTCAGAATCAGCTTATTCAACTTATAGCAAGAAAACGAAACGTAACGTTCTTAATGAATGTCCTTCATGAACCACTTTCAAATGTATATTGCAAATGTATATGAAGTTGTTTATCAGGAAAATTTGTCATAAAATTATATATTCGATTCGATTTGATTTCTTATTGTTTGTTGAAATAATAGATAGAGGGGAGTGGGGGGCGCCATTCTGCTTTAAAACACGATTACTAAAGTATTTGATTCCCAAATTGGCACATTCGACATATATATTCTACTTACTTAAAATTATTCTCGACTTTTTAGGGGACAATGAATTCCTAGTCCCCATTTTGAACCATGCCACACATACTGCTGCGTTTGGTCAAAATGTTAAATTAGATCACAAAATATTAATTACATTGTAGATTCCAGTCCCCACATTGAACAACTGCACCCATACTACAACGTGTGTTTGGAATGTTATATTAACTGTATGGAAAAGGGGACACTTGAAACTATCGCATTATACTGGGGTCGGTGAAATTTTCAAAACTCAAACACAAATTTACACACGTATTTGACAGGTTTGGGTGGAACAGGGGACATCGCCGAAATGATCTGAATTTTTCAGAATCCATTAATTTTAGTACGTAGATTCCATTTTTGATATCTTTTCATTCCGGCGACGTCCCCGGATTGTAGATCGTCCCCGGTTTGTCGCTGTGTATTCATGCAATTGTCCCCTGTTTGAACCAGTTCATCTACACAAACAAACACGCGTGAGAAATGAGGACATCCATGATGGATCCGTCCAACTAAATTATAACCGGAATTGAGCCGCTTGCGGGCTGTGGGGCTATCGCAGATAGTGTGCTTTATATTTTTTATAAGCTTTGTTATTCTATTTCATTTTTCAACAAGTAGTAGTAAAGTATATTGTCGTTCCCATACATTATAAATCAAATAAAAAAGATTTATAAACACAATACACAAATCAAATCCACAGTACCTTATAGAGAATATCACAGTAGGTTATAATTAATATTTAAATTAATAATATTAGTGGCACAAATAAAATTTGTATTGGACGACCATTTTGTAAATGATTAACGGGTTAATTAATTATTCATTGCGTAGTATAATATAAAACAGTAACTAATTAGAAATCAATATAGCACAATATCTAAATTTATTTAAACTTATGTAAAATAGTGTAAACAGCCCTTACATCCCTTATATTGGTATCATTGAAGAAGCACTTCTTGTTTATAAAGTTAAAATTATTGTACTGTTTATGTTTTCGTACAGTACGTGCTCAGTTAACGGGCATCTTAATAAACATGCATTTCGTCTTGCTTAGACTTTTGATCACAACTGCAAACGTGATCTTCTCGCGGGGTCCTACTCCATCTACCATTTTCTACTTAATCTACAGTAATAAACTGCACACTTCTTATATAATCTGGTATGTAAATACTATTCGAACTATACACAGTGCGTCGATAATTCACAATTAAATATGGTTCTATAAGTAAAAAATTTAGGTCATGAATCAGGCTTCGCTAATATAATATGACTTTTACACGTATTTGAGATAGAGGTTCAGTAAGTTTATAATCTAAAGTCTTGATTAAGATACTACCCGGGTGTACTATATTTCTTGCACAACAATTACAAATAATATTAAATGGAATATATCACTATCATTAATTGTACTGTATTTCAACATAATACAAGAGTACAAGTAAACTACACTATAGAGTTACTAATGTTTAATAGTTAGTTGATTAGTTGACTAATTAACTCTCTTCTCAACAAGTGCGTTTATTGTCATAAAGAATTCAGTCGGCAAAGCAATCTAAATAGCCATGTTAATTCTGTTCATAACTCTTAAAGTTACCGGTAACAAAATTGTTGTATTTGTCCTGAAATATATATTTGTATCCGATCATAATTGATACGCGTTGTAGCCGTTTGGGAATTAAACATTAAACAAAAAATTAACATTAAATATTAAGATTAAATGTAACACAATTAGTTAGTTGATCATGTTCCATATTCTTCTATTAATTCGTATTGTTCACAACCTGCAGTATTTACAATAAATCTAACCTAAACCCTGTGTACCAGTACTTCTAAGTTAATTATAGCCTAAAATTTTGCGGGCAGGTAATTCTATTACCAGACATAGGCTATGGTTATCGTTCACGGTAATTGTTTCGTAACTATCATTCGACATTTGCTTCTTGCTCCATCGCAAAGGGAATATAGACTGAAAAAAAGACAACTGATGCGACAATGTAAAACACGGGAAAGAGTATCTTGGACCACCAGTCTATAGATGCGGCGTAATCCTTAATGTGCCTCTTAGCGGCTACAGCTTCATCGTAGGCTTTGCCGAAGTGGCAAACAGCTGCGAACTGAATGAGAGTGGCGAAGACCATGAACAAGCCGATAGCGAAAGCAACGTCGAGAGCCTTGATGTAGGAGACCTTAGGGAGACGGTTGTAAGTGTTGAGGATGAGAGTGAGAAGTGTGAGAATAGTGGTGATGGCTAGAGCAGCTCGGGCTGGGATGGCTTTACGGTCAACCCAAACACCGATCCAAGATATTACTACGATTAAATTTAAAGGGAAAAACGTGGTTACTATGTAGGCATTGGTTACACGTTCTAAGGTCACTATTAACTTGACTTTTGAATATTCTCCGTAAACGGTAACCATAGTGTCTGATTGTACATCCAGCGATTCTGATGTTATCATTTGGTGTTCCGGAAGTTTTAGAGGCTTAGTTACTGCTGCGTAGGTTCCGCTGTAGTTTTGCGGTTCAAAAATAACTTCAGTTCTAGGGAAACTGAAGCTCTCGAACACGATTGGGCAGTGCTGCGTATCCATGGGAAATACAGAGAGATCAAATTCGCAGTGAACCAGTAATTTGAGTCGGGTCGATTTGTTCACATCCCCGTTCGGTTTTAGGTTTACCATGACCTCGCTTGGATGTAAATTTGAGTTGAATCCGTTGGTAACAACGAAAATAGGATTCCAAATCCTAGAAACGAAGCTGGGATCGAGAACTATGGCCTGGTTCGGTCTGTGGTCGGTAACATTAGCGTCGTAAGCTAGTTGTTCATCGTTCCAGGACAGTCGCAGGAATACTACTGCGGTGAATGTCATCGATGAGTCATCTACCTTCCCTAGGGCGTCTAATCCGAAGTTGACACCAACAACTAGTGGGTCTTCGCCACCAGGGCGGGTGAGTTTATTGAATGTTGGCGAGTTGGTTACTGTGGCAACGTATTTCTCTACTTCCGGCCTCGCGGTTGAACAGTTGGTCTCGCTGTGAAACAACAAAAACGATATTAATATCGTGAGGTAAAGTGAGAAGTACGTAGCCGCCATCATTCGTTAACAAATGAAGTGAAAAATAGCCACGAAATCATTTACTTTAAAATAATATAATGTAATGTAATATAATGTAATATAATGTAATATAATGTAATATAATGTATAATTTTATTGCGTCCAGTTCCCCCCCCCCCCCCCCCCCCCCTACCTGACATAAATACATAACATTTACCAACACTTTTATGCGCCGTTCCCAGATTCACATTGTGTTTACAACGATGAGGTTTTTTTCCAGTAATTTTGAAACGAATTAATATTATGATTTCACTACAGGCTTTGTAATATATAGGCATACACATTAATTTCCCGCCACCTGACTTTTCTAGAGTAAGGGAGTTATTTAAACAGATGGAAATTCAAATCAGAAATTCAAATGGGATTCAAAGTTTTGCGTCGCATTTAGAACGCACATCCATAGCGCTGTAATCGCTCTCTCCTTGCCGCCCAAATTGTAGGCCTCTGTAACCCTAGTCTATTAAGTTTCTTAAGTAATTCAAGTCAATATACACTTTTATTGACTCTTACATATATTTGTTTGGACTATAAATTATTTGATATTTTATTAATTTGTTGTCTTAGCTAACTTATTTTAAATGCTGTAGTTTAAAAAATTCAGTAATATTCACATAAATAAACATGTGGATTATCGCAACAATTATTTATAGACCTGTTTCATATGGGGTGCGCCTGTTACTCCAGACAGACATGGTGATTTGTCTAGGGCCCAGACATGACAGACGTTTGTCAATATTCGTGCTCCATCTAGGTGATATAGAGTTGTCAAAGGTTTAAATTCTAGACAAGGTTTAGAATGTCACTCAATGTCTCTAGTTTTTTAATGAAGTACTTGGCTATCAAATTTGGGGAGAGCCGCTAATGTTATGCAAGCCTTCTTAGGGCGGCGTATATCGTACAACTGCCGTACAATTGTAAATCTACTCGAGTTTTCGAAGTGAATAATGAAATTGCAGAATATAATATAATATTTAAATTTGATATTTATTTGAAGTTTTATTAATTAATTATTTAATCCAATGAAAATGACGTGTAAAATAATAGTACGTTACGAATTCCTAAATCAAAATTAATGTGACATTTTAAAGCTTTTGCGGCAAAAATGTGTCGTTTTTGTGCAATACGCGAGCAACTCTAAAACTGGCAGTATCTTAAGGGATTTGAGAACTTAAAACTTACGCCCTTTAGCGTTTATTTTGGTATAGAGCTATAGTGACGAAATCACCAGCCATTGGCCAGTATTTTCTTTGTCCCGTAGCCACTATGTTATTTTCCCGTCCAATCAGCACAATTTTCACTTTACGGTTTCTTGAAACCTTGTTTACATATGAATATGCCGCAATGCGACAAAATCATAGATTCTGACTTCTGCCCATGACCATCAGCGGCTGGAGTGCTACAGATTATAGTAAATTATCTCCGCATTCACCTCTACACATTCACTATCGGTACTTGCCGCATTCTGCAATCTTTGCTGCAGTCTGAAAACATCTGAATGTTGATTAACTACCGGCACCGCGTATTTTATACTGTTACTCATTATTTGTTTGGTAACATATTCAATGGATGTTTATATTTGGAGAATACGTACAAATAATCAATAATAATCCCCACTATCTTTCTTTATTATTGAGGTAAGCAGAAGGGAACATTAGTAACAATTGCTTGGTTCAATTTACAGTGGTCTGTATGAATTTTATGCTATATCACAACCCCAACGTAAGCGAGCTAAATTTCCCATTATTCATGAATAAAATTGGTAATACGAGTGAATAATACTACATTCCTAAAGAAAGTGAAACATTGATCTATAAACAACCGTTGTAATTAGTGTAAGTCATAACTCTGTCTGATATTTAAAGCGCAGCATCTAAAGGAACTGTTGATATTTTCCCTGAAAATAAACATAGTTTTTGGAGATTATATTGTAGAGATCAATCGAATAATACAAAGTAGCCTACCCCACTCTCGCCTATAGAATTCAGTCTCCCACATCCGGTGGGTCATACGCCGCGCTAGACTGGCTTCTACTGTGGTCATATTTTGTACGGGCTGTCAGACATCATAAGACACATAAATTAGCAGGTTAAACTGTTAAGGTCTAAAAGCGCGAACATGACAACTAACATTGTATCAATGGAATCACCTCATATTATTTTGATTAATTATTTTTAATAATGGTTCTTGTTTTAATGAAAGATATTTTGTAAAAATACGACACTACAGTAGGGGGGAACTTGATGCAAATCTCATCTCTGCATAAATAATATTTCGTATTATGGTAAAATATGAATCAAGGGAAAGGATCAAGTTGCAGTTGCACGTTATTCTAATCTAAACAATAAACCAAATTTAATAGAACAGGTTACAGTTTTATTTTTGAGAGTAATAATCAACAGTTATTTGTATCGATTTTCCCCTGGAGAGGGATGAATTTTTACTGCAATGAAAGCCCCCCCCCCCCCCCCTAACTGAAAAATAAACTAGTTAATTTACCGAAAAATAATATTTTGAAATCTGATAAATTTGAATTTTTTGAACATTTTGACAATTCTTAATTTCAATGTTCAAAGAACTGACCAATATTTTCTTTATATATCTCCTTACATAAGCAGTATCATTCGGAGCGGCTCTTCCTTCAGCGAAAATGTCTCGGTTGACACTACCGCAGAATAATCCAATCACTGACAAACTGAGACTTTCATTAACTATTTATATTTACCCAAATCGTACACAATCCTAGCAACGTGGATTAGGGTACCCCTCCACCACTGTAGGCCAACCTCAGCGTGGTGGGTTGGAGTTTGGATTACCGTAGAGTGACGAAGCCGCTTCAATGATGGCGGGATTAACCCGAGAAAATGAAATGGTTGAATCTAAAGCGATTCTATGTAAAAGTACATCGACACAAAGTTAAGTACAGAGTTTAGCAATTAATTGGCGGATTGCGTTGCAACGTCAATTGTAAACTGATAACAAAGGATGCGTTGTTGATCCCATTGGTAATTAGTAATGTTGAGTCGACAGATGGGATATGCGTCATAGGGCCCACTCTCTCCATAACTTAGGCCTACATTATAATACCGTAAAAATACCGATGTTTCTGCCGGAAGCAGGACAATTGGGTCCCGGACAATTCGGTCCGGACAAGTCGGTCCTGGACAATTCGGTCCCATTAATTTTGTGTTTTGGGACTGAATTGTCCGGGACCGAAATGTCCGGAACCGAATTATCCGGATACTGACTAGGACAATTCGGTCCCAAAATATATATATCAATGGGACCGAATTGTCCGGGACCAAATTTAATTGGTAATATATAATGGTGAATGTTCTAGAACCTTAATATATATTATTATATGGTAGCTAGTGTTTTTTTACTAGCTAGTATTTTTTTGAAAATAAAAAAATTTTACTTTTTTTTGTTAACATTATTAGTTATGGTAGCTATGGTGTTTTTATGGAGCTTGTGAATTATTTACTAGCTAGTAATATGTAATATGTATTTAAAATGTTTAAAACTGATTTTTTTTTATAAATTGATCCCCATACGCTAATTGGTTCATCCATTCCTAGTGCTCCCCATATAAGCTAATTGGTTCAGCCATTCCGAGTGCTCCCCATATAAGCCAATTGGTTCTGCCATTACGAGTGCACCCCATATAAGCTAATTGGTTCTGCCATTACGAGTACACCCCATATAATCTAATTGGTTCTGCCATTACGAGTGCTCCCCATAAGCTAAATGGCCTGCCATTATGTGTGCTCCCCATATAAGCTAATTGGTCGTGCCATTACGAGTGCTCCCCATAAGCTAAATGGTTCTACCATTACGAGTGGTCCCCATCTAATTTGTTCTGCCATTTCGAGTGCTCCCCATATAAGCTAATTGGTTCTGCCATTACGAGTGCACCCCATAAGCTAATTGGTTCTGCCATTACGAGTGCTCTCCATAAGCTAATTGGTTCTGCCATTACGAGTACACCCCATATAAGCTGATTGGTTCTGCCATTACGAGTGCTCCCCATAAGCTAAATGGTTCTGTCATTTCGAGTACTATCCATATAAGCTAATTGATTCTGCCATTCCGAGTGCTACCCATAAGCTAGTTGGTTCTGCCATTACGAGTGCTCCCCATAAGCTAATTGGTTCTGCCATTACGAGTGCTACCCATTAAGCTCATGTAAAGGTACGGTCCGTTCCTTTATCTTTGGATCTTAGTTGCTCCCGTCCTTAGGAATTGAATCTTCTGAACAAAGGTAACGGTAACGGTAAAGATTATATCAAATTTCTTACTGGGTGTATTAAATGGGAGCCGATGTCACCTGGCCGGTTAGCTCAGCCCAAAAACAGTTGGCCCTGAGGTGCGTCCTAGGTGCGTCCTAGGCTAAGGTGAGGTCCGTCCTAGGCAGAGGGCTAAGGTACGTCCCAGGCAGAGGCGTTTGATTGGTTGTTCCACTTAGCTAGCTAGGGAATTCCATCTTAAATCCAACTTAGTAACAGAGGCCTGTGATTGGCTAATTTAGAATTCATAAGCTGTTTGTAATTGAAATTGGATGCCGAGAATGGATTGTACTATGAATTAATAATAAATTCAGACGTAACTAAGTATTTCATTACGGAAAAAAATTAACGAAAAATATGTGAATGCTCCATTTGAATATTTTTAATTTGCATTCTTGTTTAAATCAAACAAACATGTAAATAATGAGTTGTGTGGTGTATATTATCATAAAGTATGTGACACTACATCTAAGCATACTGTAGCTGCATAGAACTTGCTTCATTGTATCTTGACGCAGTGGACAGCGGCCTTGTATTGTACATAACCAACAAGTGTCTATCTCTCTCTCTGGGAAGCCGATCACATACTGTAGACTCCATTATGTGGTTTACTTGTACTGGTAGTAGGTGCCACCAGGTCAAGGCTTGGTTATTGGTTACCAGCCTGCCACCCTGCTGTACTCTGTATACATTTGACTTAACACCGCAGACCCAGCAATGAGTCATCAATGTGTCATAAATACATAAATACAAGTTAGTTATACTACTACTACTAGGATCGGCATGCTGCATTGCAGCTGCATTTTTAAGAATGCTGTGCCGGCTTATCGACAAAATTGCACCGCCACAACTCCCTATCACCCATGACATTTGCTAGATCATCCGCATCTTCAAGGCCAGTGTCCTTTAAGATGCGTCTCAAGAAAGTCATGGGCTGTCCACCATGCTTATTCACTCCATGAGGCTGCCAAAGTACAAGATTATGCACTGGCTGGTCCTCACGGCGAAAGCAATGTCCTGCAAAGCGGAGGCGATTTTGTTCTAGTGTCAAGCTTGGGGGAACCAATGAGACACCTCCAATGTTATATAGTGTCTGGTTGGAGATGTGTGCATTGTACTTGACACAATGAACCCGGCGTAGCATTCTTGTGAATGTGCCATCAAGAGATTTGGTGTCCTCAGCAGTTAGAGCCCAGCCTGGACTCCCATAGAGGAGTACTGGAACTACTGCTGCTCTAAATAAATCGGACCTTAAGTTTCCGATTAATTCTCGGTGACTTCCAAATCCTGGAAAGCCTATTCAAGGCTGCCCATGCCTTTCCCTTACGTATTCGAAGGTCCTCACCTGACATCCGGATCCATGATCCCAGGTAACAGAAGTCATCCACATGCTCAAGCATACCATCTTTTGAGCTTATGCTCATCCGATCAGAGACTTGCTGAGGACTTTCAAAGTTAACTGTCAAAATTTTGGTCTTTCTGGAGTTAATAAAAAGACCAACACTAGAAGCAGCATGTTCTAATGAGCTGAGGAGCCGTTGGGCTCCCTCTAGTGATTCTGAGAGTACTCCTAAGTCATCAGCAAAGTCTAGATCAGTTAGGTACTTGGCAGGATTTCCTCGACTTCTGGAGCCAGTAGGTGGAGTTATCATCACCCCATCATCATTATGATGATCTAAGGACATGCGTAGAACATAGTCAACAACAATAATTATGAACAAGAATGGTGCAAGTGTGTCTCCCTGGAGGACGCCCCATAACACTTCAAATGGTTCTGTGTCACCGTCAACAGTAGACACAAATGTTGTCGAACCATCGTATACTGATCTGATTGCTGTAATAATTTCATCAGGAATCCCATATAATGGAAGTATGCTGAACATACGTGAGCGAGAGACTGAATCAAAGGCCTTGAAGAAGTCAACAAAGATAACAGCCAGATGCCTGTATTTCTTTTTTGATAACTCTTCAATTATCCTTCTAAGTGCCAAAATGGGCTCCATGGTCCCACGACCTTTACGGAACCCATTCTGATTTCCACGGAGCAGTCTCTCAATGGGATCCCTGACGCGATTTAATAGAATTCTATTGTATAGCTTTGCAGCAATCGAGATCAATGAGATTCCCCGAAAAGAACCATAGAGTGTTAGGTTGCCCTTCTTGGGAACTGGCACCAACTTATTTGTTTTCATTTCTTGTGGGACTCTTGTTTTACGGTACATGTCTACTATGATGGGATAGATGAGCTTTAAACACTCCGGTTAGTTATACAAGTTGAGTCAACTATACACCAACTTTACAAACAATTACTGACAAAACACCTACTGTACAAACAACTACACTGGCGAAACACCAACTATACAAACAAACAGACGAAACACATATTGTACAAACAACTACTGGTGAGACACCTACTGTACAAACCACACCTATTAGTGTCCATGCAATGACATTACTACCTACAGGAACCCCCCCCCCCCCCCCCCCCCCCCTCCACCTCCAACATTTAAGTGGCAGACAGATGGTATTTAAGTGGTATTATTGCGATGAATGCCCTAGACCCAACCAACACATGGAAAGACATAAACATCCGCGGAGACGTTGCGCTAAACACAGTTTTACTCGCTACACTTACGGGAGTTTCGAGCGAAACTTGTTCGACGTATCACCTACGCTCGCTCGACTCAAACGATCCTTAAATAAACCTATGATCAGAGTTCCGGAATACTCGGTCAGACCTCCTCATTCCCTGGTGAGACCTCAGACTCTTGATCCTAATAGTATGACGGATCCTCCTGAGTTGTACTCATTGTTCAAAGATCTAGTGTTACCCGAACAATTAGTCGGTGGCACTCCGGTTGTGGGCTCTCTAGATATTCGCCCATCCTACCTAGCCGGATTGGGATGCGGACATCTAATATCGCCGTTCAACCCGTATAATCGTCCCGGTTTAACCCCGATACAACCCGTCACCGATGTGGAGGAGAGCGTTGTACGAAACGCGTTAGACGCTATTCGACAAAAGATCGGAAAAGGAACCTACGATTGTTTAGACAAACGTAAATTGCAACAACAAGTCCAAGCGGTAAAATAATTAGCTTTACCCCAATTCGATCGGGAAATCCAAAATCTCGAAGAAGATATCGAACTTGGACGAACCTACTCTCTGCAAGAGTTTTTGGACGAACGCTTCCAACGACAAGCGGAGGAAAATCAGCTCGAGGAGAAACACATCGAAATGGATGAGAGAGAAGAAGCAGCTTTAGCCCAACCAGAAGCTCAAATCCTTATGACTGATCTCTATTCCAAAACCATCATTCATCCTTCGATGGTTCCCCATTTCGGAGACAAACTCTTCTCCACGGTACATCCCCAACCGGTTGATATCAACTTAAGGTCTAGAGATCTTATCGCTGACGCTCCTATGTTACAACGTCCGCCAATCGAGGCCGCTCGTGTCGAAGGTATACTCGTTGAACCTCCGGACAATCGAGAGGATCTTGTCCGTCGTATGGTACACGAGGTCAACCTACGCGCTAGATAAAAAGTTATGAAAAGACAATAACAGACTGTGCGAAAGATGGTTCATTTTCAAGCAGCTGGACTATGGCAGCTGCTTGTAGCGTAATATGTAGACCAATTTTATCTATCTATGATGGTTCATGATAATTCGATGGAGGTGCCGAGAGACTTTCGCCAAATACGCAACAAAAAATACAACAATAAAAGAAAACTTGTTGAAAAGAAATGCGAACAGGTATCAAGCAATTTGGCTGATGATGTATTAAGTGTTATCTCATCCATTCATAGCGATCCTTTTGTTCAGGAAATAATACATCAAAAAAATAAGCCACCCAGTGTTATTCTATACACAGAGAAACAACTGGAAGACTTTAAAAGAAACAGCGCGAGTATTATAGGAATAGATCGGACATTTAATTTAGGTCCAGTTTTTGTTACTACTTTAGTGTATAAAAATCAAGCTTTAGCGCGCAAAGAAAATTCAGAAATTCCCATTTTTTTGGGACCCATGCTTCTACATTGGGACGGCGAATTTAATACATATTTTCCATTTCTTTCACATATAAAGACGAAACTAACCACCGATGCTAGGACAGTGGAAATTAGAATAGGAAGCGATCAGGAAAAGGGTTTGACGAAAGCAATTAGAGTTGCTTTTCCGTCTGCAACTAACATTATTTGTAGTAAACATCTCAAAGACGATATAAGTCGATACCTAATTAATAAAGTTGGCTGCGATGGGGACGAACGCAATGCTATCATACTGTAGGTATTATATTCGGTCCGAATGGTATTGCAAAAAGTTGTGATGAACATACGTTCAATACTCGTTTATTCGAGCTTATGCCCTTTTTAACAAAGTACCCAGTATTCGATAAGTACTTTGATACCCATGTGCGGGATACCTTGTATGAAAATATTTGTGTTCCACACCAAATGGGCTGCCACGAAAAACTGTGCACCAACAATAACTGCGAGTCCATCAACAATAAACTAAAGGTCACTATCGATTGGCATCCAAAGAAATTGCCAGAACTAATAAGACATTTACACTCAGTAAGCGATTTACAAATGAGTGACCTTAGGCGAGCCCTATATGGTACAGGTAATTACGTTTTGTCCAATAAATTTCAAAAGTTTAGAGTTTCTCGCAACGTCTGGTTGCAGAAAACTGAAACCCAAAAAGATAAGCTGGTAATGGACTTTATCCATAAGCGACTACCATGTAGTGGATCTGGTCAACCTAAAGGGGAATCCGAAGTAATATTTTCAAAAGATAAAATATTCACGATGCCTAGAAGAAAAGGAACTGCAAAAAAACCCCAACAACGCAAACGTCCCAAAAGCGAGCGCACCCGCATAATACAAAGATGATTTATTTTCAGTCAGCCGAACTGACCGACCGTCTATCTAACTTAAGATGGTACACACTGACAGACCCACCCAGTCTGACCAACCAACCGACTGACCGACAGACTGACCAACCGACCGACAGACTGACCATCCGACTGACCCACTGACAAACAAACTGACCGACCGACACACTGACTGACAAACTGACCAACCGACCGAGAGACTGACGGGCAGAGTGACCAGTGACCAACCGACCGACTGACCGATAGACTAACTAACTCACCTACCGACAGACTGACCAACAGACTGACCGACAGATTGAATGACAGACTGACCAACCGACAGACTAACCAACTGACCTACCGACAGACTCACCTACCTAAGAACTTATTACTAAATGAAATAAACTGATTTCGTTATGGATATACTGTAATATACTGAAATTGTGCCCCAATAATTGATTTATATGAACTAAGATTATTTTTATTAGGAATTAAATGATAAAGCGCTACTTTATACTGTACATAATGATGTCCATTGTATATCATATACGTGTAAAGTAGCGTGGTTGATAGATGAGCCTCTGCATTTATACGGGCTTGGCACCGTTTTTTGTGTTCTTCATGAATGTAAAACACAAAAAGCTGCATTACTGTAATTATTATTTCATATAATCGTATAATTGTTTCCCCGTTGTAGCAAATACAGTATAACATCTGTTGTGGCGATTGTGTCCCCCGTTGTGGCGATTGTGTCCCCCGTTGTGGCGATTGTTTCCTCCGTTGTGGCAACTATATCCTCCGTAGTGGCGATTGTTTCTTCCGTTGGGGCAACTATAACATCTGTAGTGGCGATTGTTTCCAGAGGGCGGCAACTTTAACTACAACACCCAACAATAAATACTTTTTATTTAAATAACTAAGTATACAGTACTTTAAATAGGGGGGTCTTTCGATACAAAAGATATTTTTACAGAAATAACAACTGATTACTTCCAAAACTAATACCTTAACCATGTTCGATTGACATTAGTTTATTGTTTTGGTTAGAATAACGTAGCAGTTTAACTAGCTCCTCTCCCTTAATTTGATGCTTTACCATTGAAACGAGATATCAATTCTCCAATTGCTTTCAGTCCCCCCCCCCCCCCCCCCCCCCCCGTATAAATAAAGCGCTACTTTATACATAATGATTTCCATTGTATATCATATACGTGTGAAAATAGCGTGGTTGATAGATGAGCCTCTGCATTTATACGGGCTTGGCACCGTTTTTTGTGTTCTTCATGAATGTAAAACACAAAAAGCTGCATTAATGTAATTATTTTTCGTATAATCGTATAATTGTTTCCCCGTTGTGGCAACTATAACATCTGTTGAAATAACTCCGTATTCCACCGTTTGGGTACCGTTTGGGTCCGTTTGGGTTTTTAGTCCTACCCGTGATTAGACACTTGAGTTCTGTATATTGTGGTAATTAGACGTTAGTGAAGTCTTGCGGTAATTAGACACTGAATATTAATAACTACCGTACTGTATATTGTGGTAATTAGACACTCTCTTGCATTCTGTATATTCAGATATTGTGGTAATTAGATGCCATTGTAAAATAATATTGTGGTAATTAGATGCAGTGTAGTCTTGTGGTAAATAGATTGTGGTAATTAGACGCAATATTGTGTTGTGGTAATTAGACACTTGCATACTGTATATTGTGGTAATTAGATGCCATTGTAAAATAATATTGTGGTAATTAGATGCAGTGTAGTCTTGTGGTAAATAGATTGTGGTAATTAGACGCAGTATAGTGTTGTGGTAATTAGACGCAGTATAGTGTTGTGGTAATTAGACGCAGTATAGTGTTGTGGTAATTAGACGCAGTATAGTCTTGTGGTAAATAGACACTTGCGTTCTGTATATTGTGCGGTAATTAGATGCCATTGTAAAATAATATTGTGGTAATTAGATGCAGTGTGCAGTGTAGTCTTGTTCGTAAATAGATTGTGGTAATTAGACGCAGTATAGTCTTGTGGTAATTAGACGCAGTATAGTTGTGTGGTAAATAGACACTTGAGTTCTGTATATTGTGGTAATTAGATGCAGTGTAGTGTTGTGGTAAATAGATACTTGCATTCTGTATATTGTGGTAATTAGACGCAGTATAGTGTTGTGGTAATTATTAGACACTCGCGTTCTGTATATTGTGGTAATTAGACGCAGTATAGTGTTGTGGTAATTAGACACTTGCGTTCTGTATATTGTGGTAATTAGACGCTGTATAGTATTGTGGTAATTAGACACTTGCGTTCTGTATATTGTGGTAATTAGATGCGCAGTTAGTCTTGTGGTAAATAGACACTTGAGTTCTGTATATTGTGGTAATTAGATGCCATTGTAAAATACTATTGTGGTAATTACAGTAGATGCCTGTATCGAATTATTGGGGTAGATTGTGGTAGGTTGGGGTAGGTTGGGGTAATTAGTAGGACCCAATAATTTCAAAAACTAGATTCTGGTAATTCTGAAGTCAATCATGAGACACTGGGGTAGAGAGAGGCTGCGAGTCTAGGAAGGCAAAACGGCCTGGGCGTGTCCAATGCTCCAGATCATTAGTTACGCTGATAGCGAATAAGTGAGTCTTTACATTATGTTTAAAAATCTCGACTGATGCTGAACTCGTGATGGCGGCTGGCAACTTATTCCAGAGTACTGGACCTGTGTATGAGAGGGAATCACACCCCACAGCCGATAGTTTCCGTGGTATTAGAGCGCGGTGTTCCCCAGAGATTTCTCTGAGATGGGGGAAAGGATATTAGATCACAAAGATATTCAGGCGCTAAGGTGTTCTTGATTTTAAACATCCAAGTCTGGATAACCTGTATTGCGCGACAGTTCAGAGGCAGCCAGTTTATTTGGATGAAGTGAGCGATGGAGATATGAGTTCGGGAGTCTAGGAATAAGCAAAAGCAGACACACTTCCTTTGCAAAGCTTCCAGCTGGGCACGTGAATGGCTGGTTATGCTGTGGAACCAGCACGATATGACCGCATCCAGATGAGGTTGAATGAGGGCATTGCAGAATAGACGGCGAAGGGGACCATTTAGGAAGCGGGAGTTTCTGTATAGGAAGCGTAATGTCTGAATGTTGCGTTTCCCTTCTTTATTATGGCAGAGGCAGCTTTTACACCTGATAGAGTTTCATCGAGGTGGAAAGGAAACCAAGGAATTTCACAAAGGATGACTTTAGGATTGGCTTGTTTTGGTAATAGACTCTGAAATCTGAGACCTGACTTGGAATTACCGATAATTACAAACTGGCATCGTTCTGAGAGGTATGAGCGAATCCAATCTAATGCTTCTAGGGAAAGGCCAATGCATCTCAATTTATGTAGGAGAATGTCATGATTGTGTCTACTGTTGACGGTGACACAGAACCATTTGAAGTGTTATGGGGCGTCTTCCAGGGAGACACACTTGCACCATTCTTGTTCGTAATTGTTGTTGATGTTGACTATGTTTTACGCATGTCCTTAGATCATCATAATGATGATGGGGTGACGATAACTCCACCTACTGCTGTACTGGCTCCAGAAGTCGAGGAAATCCTGATCTAGACTTTGCTGATGACTTAGGAGTACTCTCAGAATCACTAGAGGGAGCCCAACGGCTCCTCAGCTCATTAGAACATGCTGCTTCTAGTAGTATTAGTCTTTT
>JAUCBJ010006563.1:0-21294 GCA_032718475.1 Nemertoderma westbladi | reverse complement strand
TGGGAACGAACAGTGATAGGGTATTTGTTTCATAGGTGATTGGCTCATGACGAGTTGTTTACTGGCTATCTTGGGATTGGCGTGCTTTATCATCCAGTATGTTGAGACCATTTGGAGGGGGAGTGGATACCACACAAAAGAGAGATATTATCTTTTGCATGGCACTTGCTTTGTTAGCCTCTGCAGGTTTTGGATTGGATAAAGTAGGAAAAGAAACTGCAGCACGCATGGCTAAATACATAGGAGTATTCATCATGGTGGTTTGCATGGTCCTTCTCTCTGACATGGTGATTACTGCTAGGCCCACCGGGCTTGGAACTGTCACCAGTGGATTGCGCACGCGAGCAAATGCTCATGAGGTTGGTTTGGAGCCCACTGATAGTAATGGATTCAACATTCATAGTGGGGGATCTCCATGGGAATGGTCAAGACTCCGAAGCGAAGACCACATGAGGGAGAAGTGGTAGAACTAACCAAGGAATGGTTGCTGGGAATGTCTTTGTATGTGGGGTGGGGTTTCTTCATCAATGGCAGCATTGTCACTAAGAGCCACATTACTAAAAGATGTCTGTTATATTGTGGTGATGTCGAATATCCACTTATTCACGATGATGCGGACAAGGATGGCGCAGTGTACGGGATGGGAACTGTGAATCCTCATCCTATTGAGGATGGGCTAAAAGTCTATCAACTTAGAGTGATGAAAGAGTGGTCTGGGAAGTACAAAGCCAGATTGTGTGAGGGGAGGGTGCTGGAAACCAATGGTGACCAGTGCTTCGTCGAACTCCCTTGCACTCCAGGGCGATAGTGGTTTCTCCCTGTTCTGGTGGACTGACAGCTCTTGGGCATACGTGGGCAGCACGTAGCAACAAGTTTCTGTGTGTGAGGGAGTCCAGCAACATAACAGGTGCTTTATGTATTATTCACTTCGAGTATTTAACATAAAAAATTCATAGACATCAAGTGACCATGTCGTCTTTGTTCAGTGGAACAAGTAGTTTTTATGCATAGAGTTCATATACAATGGCTGTGGAAGAAATTTAATTGGATGAAGTTGAGCATCCAGCAGCACAAACACAAGCAGAAAACATTGAGGTGAAATTCCGAGCTCACCACTGCAGAGCAATGCAGAACAACAATCAAACTGGTTATGACAAATACTAAAAGATGTGGATAAACAGGTTAAACTTGCATTCGAAATATTATCATCTATTCTGGTAATTCTTATAATTGTAATATTACTAATGGTGCTGTTACAACCTGGAGGAGCCGGGTCAACCACTAAGTCGACCCTGTAGGTTGCGCCACACCAACAGCTACAGATGGATCCTCTCCTACAACCGAGGCTGCCGAATGTACCTCACCAACAGCCACGGGTACTACTATGGCATCCGTACAACACCCCACAATTTTTTATACTAGCTTTTCTTGGTAAATTTTCTTTTGAAAGTGTTCTAGAATACTATTAGTGAAAGTGATTTAGCTATTAATTTAAACAAAAAATAATGTTCTAGAACAAGTATTTTTTGTTCTAGAAAATTTTTTCGAAAAAAAAATTGATGGTAAATAATATAATATAATAATCTCGAAATTCCTTTTTTGATGTAAATTATATTGTTGATATGGTTATTTTTATTCATTCAAGAACATTATAAAATTATCATAATATATGATTTTTTTAGCAGGCTATGTCTAAACATCAAATGACATTTAAAAATACACCAATTGAGGTTGATATTGGTATTGAAAAATTTGTTTGGCTCTATTAATGGAGGCAAAAGCCATTGAATTTGATCAGTTGAAGGGGTTGCTCCCTTCAAATGATGAAAATGATGAGTGTACCACTGATGTTCACTTGGTGACTGTTTTTAAAGATTGGTATTTCTATTTGGTATGGTGGTGTAAAGGCTAAGGAAAACACGTTTTTTGGAACTAAGACAAAGTTCCTCGTTATTCAGATTCATGGATCGAATACATGTTTGTTTCTGAAGTTAGTTTCAGAGAAAAGCACCGTCTTTTAGGTGGAATCATTGGATACTATAACAATGAAGTACTTGTCGATTGGCACAATAATACCTGCGAACTAATGTATCAAGAAATGTGTGAAGCTCCAATGATTTGTAGGCCTGGACCAATTGACCAGATTGATGAGTCATATTTTGTGGGCATACGCAAGTACAATCGTGGGAGAATGTTGTTGGGAAATGCTGTTCCATGCCCCCACTTGCTTCAAAGAATTATGGAAAGCAGGTAATGGGACCTTGGATATTTGTGATGGTCTGCAAGAGGCCTGATGGGAATCTAGAAGTAAGAATGTTTCGTGTCCTCAGGCGAAACACAAGAACTCTGAGACCAATCGTTCAGGCATATGTCAAAGGCGGGTGTATTATTAACTCGGATGGGTGGGCTGCTTATGCTCTTATGTCGGAATCACTACCAAGAAATGACCCTTGCGATCAAATGATAGAAGTGGGAAGTATTTTCACCATAAGGTAAATCACTCAAAGAAAGGAAAGGAAAATGTGAATACAACTATATAGCAAACACTCAAAGAATTGAGAGTTTATGGGAAAAAGCCAAGCTCAAGATAATGCAAAAGAAGTGAAATGCGATTTAACTGCCCATCCATAGATATGATTTCACTGCCCATCCACAGACGGCCAGCAACTAGCTTAGGTAGGCCTAATCTGCGTGCTGTATATTTCTTAAAGAGTTATAGTTAGTCCCTGATGATGCTCGTAGGAGAAATTAATTGGTAACATTATAATATAAAAGATACTTGTTGGGCGTACGAAAACTCATTTATTTTAACAAGTCGTGAATGACGAAAACTTGTCTGCTGAGTAGGAATCAGAATATTGCTGTTAGTTATGATTATGACTATGACTATGATCAGAAATACAACTTGGCAGAAGTTGTACAACCTGATGAAGACGCTTTTGGAATTGAACTTTTGGAATTTGCTTTGGAATTGGAACAACACATTTTTTTTACATTTTTTTGCAGCATTTTCATTGTATTGGATTGACATGGCTGATAGAGAATCACATCACCAGTATCTAAATAACATGGTAAAGACAGTCAACCAGTCTCGTATTGTGGATGGGCGTAAACAAGTTACCCATGGGTATCACCTTGTTAAAAGTGGAGTTAAGATGAGGGTGTGTCGAGCATTTCTTCTGAAGACATTGGCTAATGGTGCCAATGAACTTCACTATACAGTTAAACATAGGACCAAATCTGGATAGCCAAAAAAGGATGGTAGTGGTGGAAATAACAGGTTGGATGACAGTGTCAAGAATGAAGTCAAATAGGAAGTATCTTCCTACCTGGTCAAAGTATAGCATGCATTTGTACAAGCTATTTGTAAAACAGAATAAAATATTAATGCAACTGGCCAAATGATTACTCCTATCGTAAAACTGCAGCCCAAGCCACTGTTGATGACAATCTCCCCCCTACGTTTGCCCAGTATAACTTGGTCACAAGAATCTTTCCACTACAACTGGTTATTTGAAACCAAGTACGTCGAATTTATTAAATGTTAGCAATGCTCAACAAAGTGTATTTCCAGGAAGTGAAAAGATAGGGATACTAACTCATCTGATAGTAATAAGCGTCAAAATACAGCTGAGGCTAATGCCAAAGCCCCTACTGGTACATAGTGTATGGTCAACAGACAGGGATAATGATATGGATCGGGGATTGAATGTCAATAGTAGTCCTACTCCTGGTCTTGACGATGAGGTGTCCACACAGACTCATGGGCACTCATCCGTCTCAAGACAGGCTACTACTTCATCTTTGTTCATTCGAATCAATGTAGATCAAAATTTGTGATCTGCTTTGAACCTTTTCTCATCGAACACCTTTAATGGTGCAGTAAATGTTTACTTCGATAAGCCATAATTTTATCGAAATAAGATGGAAAGGAAACTGTTTAATTTGTTTTTTTGGTAATATAGATTACATTGAATATGTTATTTTCTTTGTTAAATTAATAAATTTAATTATTTTCGAAGCACAAGTGTTTAAATATATTTTCTTTGTAATATAAATTTATTTGAATATTTTCGAAGCACAAGGAATCTGTTTAAATATATTTTCTTTGTAATATAAATTTAATTGAATATTTTCGAAGAACAAGGAATCTGTTTATATTATTTTCTTTGTAATATTGTTCTAAATATATTTGAATTTTTTCGAAACACAAACGAAACTGTTTACAATATTTTCTTGGTAGGCTAATATAAATAAATTTTAATTTTTTTTAATCAGAAAGGTAACTGTTTAAATAATTTTCATGGAAATAAATATATTTGATCTATTATTTTCTTTGTAATATAAATACATTTGATTATTTCTGAAACACAACGAAACTGCTTGTTTTTATTAATTTCTTTGTAATATAAATATATTTGAATATTTTCGAAAAAAAAAACGAATCTGTTTAAACAATTATTTTCTTGGTAATATAAACAAATTTGAATTTCTAATTGGATACATATTATATTCTAATTATCTGAATGAATGTAGCTAATCATTGAGTGACCTTTGATGATTAGTATATAGTGAATTTATACCTGCATTAAAATTTAATATTGTTATTGTTTTGATTATTTTAACATGCAAAAATCTATGAACATTAAGAACGGCTTCTAATAATTTCAATGTGTCTCTTCTTTTATACACTTGAAATAAGTATATAGGCTACTGTGTTTGGGTACAATAAACGAATTTACATACCGGTACTCCATGTCAATGTGGATTACAGTTGTAGAAATAGCACTCAATCGGAGTGACGTTTATTATTTAAACTTAGCCATGTAAAAATACCTCTGATCTTGCAAAACAGCTCAAACGACCTGTTGTTATGGCGACAAGATTTCATGTCAGTAACCATGTGATAGACCATACTGGATATAGGGATGGTAAGTGATGGTACCATCTGCTTTCCATCTTGTAAAACCGGTAAAACAGCCCTAACAACCAGTTACTATGGCAACATAATTATATAACAGTGACCATGTGCAAGACCATACTTGTTATTAGCAGTAGGTGTTCAACCCACAACTCTAGGTGCATCTGCTAGTGCGAAACGGCCATGTAATAACCACCCGTTTCTGTGGTCTAACAGGAATTAATAAATAAAACAGGAATTTTGATAGACCACATGTGTTCCAAGCTTTGTTCCTTTTCATCAATGATTGGTCGACTTATTAGCGTTCAAACATTGAATCTGATGGTTGGTTGGTTCTATAATAATTACAGCACTTCTAGTTTCGAACAATTCACACCGTAGTGGCAGAAAGAAGAACTATTTGAAGTTGTATTGTATTTAAGTTGTAATTTTACCGCTGTGCTAAGGTTCACCAAGACTTCGTGGTTCGTCCCATAGCAACCCTCCTTTGCTGTGGTAACAGAAATCCTGGATTGTGATTATTTGAAAACCCATAGTTGATATAGTAAGAAACCCGAAACATTATTTGAGTAGCCCTCCAGTGGCGGACATCCTTTCACGCACAAATACAGCTTTAGATTAAGATTGGTCTTTACTTCTTACTACTAATTTACATGAATGAAGTTCAAGAATATTAACATGAACATGAACATGCTGCTCCGCATTATCGCCACCAAACTCCACAGCGCCTGGGGTAAACCCTACACCACCGTTATGGGATGGGTCCGCACGCGAGTGCAGTTCGCCATTGTCCGCGGTACGTCCCACTGCCTGCGCGGATCTCGCACGAGGTGGCGTAGCGGTCTGGGATTTGAGGACGGGGCCGGTCTCCCAACATTGGCCATGTAAATAAACCTGTAAATAATATATTGTTGGACTTTTCCCACTCCTACCTAAAAGATATTTTTAAAGTATGATTGTTTCCTGGTGGTGGGTATTACAGCCATTGTTTGTTTTGTGTTGTTTTTTTTTATTGTTTGTATTTGTCTCAATCCAATATCAGCAATAAAAACCGTAGTACTTACAGTTCAAGAATATTGACTGAATATTTATAGAAAAATGGAAGATCATGTGGAATAGATCGAGAAAGATTGAATTCGTTCTTATTATAAATAAATATTCATATTTATTATTCCCCAAACACTCCAAGCCCCATTTACTTTACCTGCCCCCAAACAAAACCCTTTTAGAACTGTTAAATAATCTGGAACATCGAGATTAATACCACCAAGGAAATGGTTCGAAATGGGTAATAACATATTTACCCACTAATCGAGTTATTTTCCCTGATATTTTACATCCTCGGGACATGAAAGTAATTCCTGCCCTAGGGGTAAAATATCAGGGAAAATAACTTGATTAGCGGGCAATAAGCATAGTTATTTAAATTGCCCTCCCTTCTTAAAACAATGAAGCATCCGATGTGATATGTCACCCACACTAAAATTCAAAAAGGGTGACTACAATTTCTAAACCAATGTTCTGCAGCATTAATTGGTTTTCCTATAAGCACAAAAAGTTCACTGTTGGCAATACCGACCTGCTAACCCTAATTGAAAATTTTGCCTACATTTTTTTGCCTAATAAAAAAGTCCTCGACAAAATATTTTAATTTTTCGATTTTTTCAACCCTTTCAAACAAAATTGATTGTGTGCAAATTTGTGGAGAAGGCAATTTTCATGAGTGGTTGGTCATCCCCAGGCACACTGTGGAATATGGACAACACATTGATCGGCTACATAAATATAAACTGTACGATGTCTGCCACTACAGAAGCTGCATCTTTGGTGAAATTTGAAACTTTTCCTACAAGTTCCTGAGTTCATGAGCACCCCATTCTTCGCATAATGTTCCTGTAAATTATGAAATCATTTAGGACCCAGAACGTGAAGAAACAGATAACTAAACCATAAAATCTATGCCCAAGTCCATGTCCATAATACATTGTACTAGACTAACTGAGCACAATACAAACATCATTCTCAGTTTTTGTAAGGTTTTGATGCATTTGTGTAATAATTTCTGGGAAAAAAATCTTATAGTAAGGAACTCCACCTTTACCCACCTGACACCCACTACCCACATGTTACTTTAACAAACCTCTAACCGTTTGTTCTTCCTTAAGATCTGCCAACAACTTCTCAAAAGTATCATCACTGTTATAATTCTCAGCACTAAACACAATAAATCCATTATTAGGAACCGAGAGTGATTTCGATGAAATTTTCAGTGGCTGGCTGGCCGGATTCTAAGGTCCCTTGCATGATCGGGTACTCCGACCACAGCCTCTGGGCTCAAAAAATAGACATAAACGAAAAACACCATAGAAAAACGCCCATAGGGCACTTTCCCATAATTCGGGTTCATGTCATGTTTATACATATCAGGCTTGTTTCAAAATCCGAATAGGTAGATCTTTGTCCAACTGATCCAACTTGATCCAACTGTTGCCGAACCGAACACTATAAAAGAAAGGCAGTGATTTTTTATGTCCTTTTATTTGTCATTTTTTTTTACGAATTATGCATAATGACTTTTGTTGTCCATTTAATGACTTTCATTGTCCTTTTAATGATTTTTTATGTATGTATTTCTTCAAACTGTCAGACTGCTGATTTCTGGACTGTCAGACAGTTGATTTCACTATGCCTGTGCCAAAAATTCCATGATTCCATGATTTATAGACTATGAGATAGATTTCCATATGCGCCTGTGGTAAAAGACTCTAAATTTAATAGTTTGTGGTTGTTGTCGATAATCGATTACCACATAACGTAGCAAAACACTCATTTTATAGCCAAAAACAATTACCAATTGATGGAAAGGAGCAGGTTAAGGCCGAGTTTTCTAACCAAAACAATAAACAGTCACTTTACCAAATCAGGGAAAGGAGCAGGTTACAGAGACGGGATTTTCTAACCAAAACAATAAACGATCACTTAACTAATTGAGGGAAAGGAGCAGGTTACAGAGGCGGGATTTTCTAACCAAAACAATAAACGATCACTTAACTTATTGAGGGAAAGGAGCAGGTTACAGAGGCGGGATTTTCTAACCAAAACAATAAACGATCATTTAACTAATTGAGGGAAAGGGACAGGTTACAGAGGCGGAATTTTCTAACCAAAACAATAAACGATCACTTAACTAATTGAGGGAAAGGGGCAGGTTACAGAGGCGGGCCTTTCTAACCAAAACAATAAACGGTCACTTTACCATTTCAGGGAAAGGAGCAGATTACAGAGGCGGGATTTTCTAACCAAAACAATAAACGATCATTTAACAAATTGAGGGAAAGGGGCAGGTTACAGAGGCGGGATTTTCTAACCAAAACAATAAACGATCATTTAACTAATTGAGGGAAAGGAGCAGGTTACAGAGACGATAAAACTAATACAGTACTAGGCCTAAATTATGTGAAAGGTATATCCACATTTTAAAAATCCTGCAATCCAGTTTGGCCTATCAATTATTTAAAATTTATTAGCACAACCGGTAGGCCTACCATTACCGTATTTAAATGGTAGGCTACACAGTAGGCCTATAGCAGTACCGGTGCCGGTACCGGTACTAAAATACAGAAATACCTGCTTTATACCTACATCTGTACATACAATACAGCAAAATAGTGCTATATATACTAATACCGGTACTGATAGCCTGAGAGAAGAGCAGTAGAGAAACCGGTAGCATGGAACCTAACATTAGACTTTTGGAGGACATAAAAAATAAAAAAAAGGACAAAAAAAGGATTTAAACGGACAATAAAAATTATTGCGTAAAAGAAATCCGAATTTTCAGGGTTTAAGAATGTTGATTTAACCATTATCAAAAGTCAGCAAAAAATAATTAACATTACTGCCATTACGTCGCCATTTCCACTGATCTAAATGATCGCCACTGTTAGTGTCAAACTTCCTAATACAGTTCTGAGTAGGGTACTGGTAATCATAATCGGTACCAGTACCGGATTTACTATCAATCACCACCGTTATCAAATATCGTTTACAGTTTAATATTTGTACTGTAGGCCATCCTTCAGCCGTCCAGCTGTCAGATGGTAACCGGTCTAGAGTCTTATGGTAGCAGGAACCTCAGTACTGCAGTTCCTAGCCTAGCACTGGAGTACAGTTACAGCACTACAACACTTACTGCAGTACTGCCTTACTGTACTACTGCTTACTGTACTACTGCTGTGTACTGTATCAGTGAATTTATATTTTGCGAAGGTTTATTTGAAATTAAACGGTAATTATTTGAGTTATAGCTCATATCTTTTTTGTTTATGAATGATATTGGACGCCGAAAGTGCGAAATGTACCCCCTACCAGTAAATGGATAGCTTTCACCCCCCTGCTTTTACCTCGCAATAACTTTCACATAACTTTTGGTAGCTTTCGGTAATTGTCCTGTTTCAGAACTATCCTACTGGTACACCAGAATACTCATAGAGTACTGCATACCACCAACTAATTAAAAATATTTCAATTTCATTATCCTGCTGCCTGACTTAACTGTCAGCCACATTCAATAATTCCTGCCAATATTGGCTTGATCTCAGTGAATGGCAAAATGGAGTATTTTTCTTACTCACCTTTTTGATTCTCAATCCTAAAACGGAGTATCTTTTGAATGTAAATATCTTCATAAATATTAATGGTGTGACTAATGGAGTAAAAAATGCAAATCTCATTTTTTCCGGAATGATGAGGTTCGGGGAGTTGTTAAAAAATGTGAACTATTAACTCAATCTGAAGAGTGGAACATACGAGTGATGCAATTTTTGGCAGGATGTTAACTAACATCTATTCCATAGCTAATAAAAATGATAATGATATACTGATATTCTGTTTATCACATGTGGTCGAACTTATTGAACACGAAGAGGGCCATCCTGCATAATAAGGTAAAGCGAACCCCACTCCACAATTTAGTATTTACCTCTCCAATTTTTTAATATAGCTAGTTAGTACTTGTTGCTTTTTGTATCGAAATCGTTCTAGAATATGCTAGCTATTTATTTAAAAAAAATGAACCCTCAGTTACAAATATTTTTTATTCCAGAACATATTTTGGAAAAATATCTTGATTATATTTTAAACACATGGGAACGGTTAATTATACATCACCTAAGCTACGATGTAGCTAGAAATAATAAATAATAATACATTATATAATTTAATACATTAGCAGATAAGGGCATTCTATAAAAAATTAAATTGTGTTTTACAATGATGATTTTACAAAGATGAGAAACCCTTTTTTATATATTTCATGTGATCTAAATTGAAAATCTATTTACTAAAAATTATTTAAAAATCTATATACTATGTTGATGATTATAGCATTTTTAAATTATTTTTAGACTTTGAAGTCCCAAGGCTTCGTTAAAAATTAGTATAGTGCCGCGAAATAACTAACAAATCTAACTAATCTAACAAATTATAATTTCAAAATTTCGTTCGTTCAAAAAAGCAATGTCCTGCAAAGACTACAGGGTGTCTTGTTATGGAAGCAGTGGGGCACAAGTGCAAGATTCATCCTCACTTTCATCCTCAGCAGTAATTCCATTACCTACACCCATATTATCTGGTGAAAAATATAAAAAAGCTACAAAGTACAGGTACTATAAAAAGAAGTCAAATCATGGACTGAGAAAACTTTGGAATTGGCCATAGCTGCATGCAAATCATGCTAATAATACCTAATCGAGTATTGATAAATGTGCTAAGGCACACACCAACCATATGTTTGAGACAACAATGCATTGTGCTTTGGGATTACAACAGCAGGCTATAGTATTAAGCAGCTCAAGTGGGAGACATAAATTCTTAACCGAAGAACATAAGGAATATATTGCAAGTGTGATATGAGTAATGGCATGGGCAGGATTTGGTGTTAATAAATCTGCAATGGGGCCCATACATAGTTCAAGAATTCTGCAAATTTCATAACATTGAGAAGTGGATTAACGAACCTCCAAAATATATATGGATTTCACAGTTCTATGATCATCATCTAACATTTCGAAATAACATTTCACCCATTTGCACATTGGACTGTGTGTGCATTAGAGGCACAGTGCCTTAAGGGGAGCAGCGCTGGTCAATTTCCCCATACATTTAGTGCTTCGGTACACATTACAGGAGTACTGAATATGTTATTATGTCGTTTTCAGATTTCGATTCAGAATTTTATGGCGGATACGATGAATTTCTCGGATTTCGAAAAAATCCATGTTTTGGACCGAAATTCGAATATATTTCGGTGGGGGAACCAAAAATTCAAGAAATAACTGGTATAAAAATTATAATCTGTAAAATAAATCATTTTATGTGCATCATTCCGAAAAACCAGTTAATTCACGTTATTCAGCGGAAAAATCTGATCTAGACTACCAAATTTCATAACGTGAGGCCATTTTATAACCGAGAAAAGTGTACCGAAATTATATAAATACACATTTTGAGAAAATTCACTTTAAAGTTTAGGCCACATTTGAAACTAAACGAATGATGCAATTGCGAAACAAACTCATTGAAGACTTGCAAAAAATAATCCGTTGATCATATCTATTTAGACAAGGGTTTTTCATTACTGCAAATTTAATCGAGCAATGAAATATACTGAATATGGATGATATTTTCAAAATATACGAGTGGACCAAAAATTGACCAAATATCTTATTTCAATTCAATTTTCCTGTTTTTTTTAAAAATCATTGGATAGCCCAAATCCTTATATTATACAGGTAATTTTGGACGATGAATTCAATTCATCCCATGAAATTTGCATCAAATTGAAAACAAATTGTATTTGATGATGGACCAAAAGTAGGTACGCACAAAAACACCGTATTTTCAAAATTTCACATATTAATTTGGTAACCATAAGTGTTTCAATGCAAAGTAAATCTTTGGCGCAAATTCAGAAAATTGTACATAAATATATATCTTATTAGTATATTACCGATTGTACCATTTCGCAGATTTCAGAAACTATTACTATTACTAATTTGTTCAGCAACATTGACCAATTGATAGTATTTCAGAAATTACACATAAATGCATACTAATGTAGCCCAGCTCCATAGTCAGCACACACATCGTCCTTCTCTAGTTTCCTCTTACGGTTATGCTTCCTAGCTAATTTGGATAGTTCAGTGTTAGCCTTCTCTGACTTGTACACACGCTGTTCATCGAGATTATGCTGCCCCTGCTCCATATATATTCCGGGGCCCAATCCAAAACGTTTCAAAAGGTCACAACGGCTCAAGGTGCCATTGTTGAACGTTATGATTGCATCGTATGCACTATGGGTCCACAGTACATTATTCCAAGACTCATTTACGTTTTGTGTCTTGCCATGAAGACACTTTTTCAGCAGCTCCGGGTTTGACAAATCTCTGAAAATGGGCCTCATGCATTCCATTACAGCTTCGGGTAGACTGTGCTTATGCTGGTACGGTTTCCCCGTTTCACTTGACTTGTTGAATTTGCACCAACTCTCTAAACCCTTTGGACACAATTGATGCATTGGTTTTTCATCTGTAGATAGTTTATGGTAAAAAATAGCCCAAATCGCTTGTCGCATACTGGCAACTGAATCCATGTTCTCTCGAATCACTTTTCCATAGTAAACTTGTAGAGAGTCTACTTCAGATTCAGTCAGTCTCCCCTACCAATCAGAAGCTTACCATCTGCCAACTTCTGTCCCTTGTTTTTTGACTTCAACTTGCATAGTCTACCCCCCATCCTCTTCTGGATGTGACCTACACATTCAAGTTTTTCCATCAGGATGTGCTTGTAAGGCTTAGATTCAGACACCTTTGTAAAAATGGATGAATCACTATCCCCAAGGTACTTTGTATACATCACTCCATACCTCGCTTCAGACCGCTGACAAATTGCCATGGCACCTAAAATTAATAATAACAATGATACAGGTAATCATTATTTCTGGAATAGGAAGTAGATCCTAAAAAATAGTACAGGTACTGTGGTACCGGTACTGTTATTTCTTCAGTAACTACAGTGTAACTGCTTGGAAATTCTGCTAATCCAGGTAGGCCTATATAAATCAATGCGCACAGATACATGACAAGTACCAGTATTTTTGATTTATAAAAAATATTATAAACCTTGTTTTACATTATGCATATACCTCCCACTTCCATACCGCCACTTGAGCCATTGTAGTTCTTCATACAGTGTTCCTCGTGCTTAGCCTTAGCTTCAGCTGACTTGTGCATCAATTTCAAGCATGAGTGACAGAATTTGCTAAAAATCATAACATCAACAACCTTCCCAGTATCCACACTAATGGAGCTAACTGCCCTATTCAAAGATTTGTGCCCCCGCTTTTGCCAGGTACCATCGAAGCTACAAGCTAGGTGATCCTTTGGGTCATCCACATTTACAGACACTGCTTCACTCGCTGCCTGACTCATACATTCATCAGCGAAATGTTTTATTAGAGTCCGTATGAAATTATAAACCTGAAACCATCTGGATCATGGCTGCGGAAGATTCATCACAGCTGCCAGAACCTTCCCTTGTTGTTGTCCAGCACCGATGCATCTCAGGCCATACGTATACCTGACATTCACCTCGTAATGGCCCTTCCCAATGTCATCCTGAGCAGTTTTATTACTATTACTCAAGTCGGAACTGCATGTCTTCAACGTCCAGAACTTATGGGTCGTTTTACAGTCACCACAAGCAATAACAAGCACGACAGCCAAACCGTCTCTAATATTTCCATCAACAGTTATTCCTATACTATATTTGAAGAATGGCACGCATTACAGCAGAGACATTTCCTCAGAGAAGCTTGTAGCAATTCAAGATCAACAATCTGATGCATCGCTGAAAAGGATTTATTATCGGTAGCATTACCGGTAGGCCTACCGGTACCAGTACCATGGAGCTTCACACTTGAGGTACTGCGGCGAGATGAAGTCAGTTTTATATTATGGTCTTCTACACTGCCATTTCTCCCACCATAGAATTTCCTGCATCCAAAGCTCTTATAGCGAGGCATTGTACTAATATACCACTACTACAAACAGCAATAGTCTGATATGGTAGTAATCCAGCAATGTGAAATATAGTACCGGTATGCATACAACCATTATAAATGAAAACACTCTAATTGTTGAGTTTGAATTTCCCTCTACATATAACATTGAATGATAAGCCATGACATTCTTTTTACCAGTCGTTATTTAGAACAGAATAAATTCAAAACGAAAATAAATAAAAAATGGTTGCTTTTAGCGAACACCTTTCACAAAACTGGGTGTAACTCCGGATTGGGTGGAGCTGCGTCCAAATGCTTGTGATTTTCGTAAAGCATAAAATTTCAAGCTAGAAGGTGGAAAAAAAACTTTTCGAAAAATTTTTTTTTTGTACCGGCATTGCTCCCCTTAAAGGCCTGTTTACACGTGGCAACTTTTAGAGAAACTTTCTCGGCAACTAGCAACTTTTTTTCAGAGCAACATGGTGGGCTCATGGATTTCCATCTTCACCTTAAATGGTTTGAGAGACTTTTTCTACCCAGTGTTCCTAGCAATGGAAAGAAACATATATATAACATTTGATAACTATAGGAGTCATGTAGACATCGACTGAATCAACCCAGCACATGAAAGTGTGAAAGTCAAACACTGCTCTATTACCAAATGCCACTCATATTCTTTAGCCCCTGGATGTGGCTGTGTTTAAATCTTTGAAGAGCAGCCTTTCGAAACTGGTTATAATGGGTCAAGTACTACAAGGTGAATCAATATCAAAGAAAGACATAGAATGAATGTTTAAGCGTCCCTTTGAGGATAGTACTCATTGAGTTCTATAAAGAATGGGTTCTGGAAATCTGGTATGGTATTTATAATGCCATTGACAAAAGTCAGCTGGTGAAGTATGGGCATCCTCCAGGCTGTCGATGTAGATTTGTTAATACCTAGGTCAATTATGTCTCAAAATATACAGATAGAAAGAAGGTAATATAGAAGCTGAAACAGTAATATAGAATCTGAAACTGCTTCTACTGGAAAGCACAATGATGTAGAACTGGGTCATGAACAGGCCAGTGGCATTGGAATTCTTTATCAATACCCTACCCATGGATGTATGGATGGACTTGAAGAGGGGATGGTGATAGTAAGGTTAATGGTACATATGTTATTCAATTACCAGAACAGTCAGTCTACGAGTCCAATTACAACAATGTCTCCTACAGCCATCCCAGCATCTTCATTACTAACCATTCAAACAATCATAATAACATCAACATTGACTCCAACAGCCTTCCCAGCATAGTCATCACCAACCATAATGACATCAACATCAATAATGACTCCAACAGCCATCACAAAATCTGCATCAGCAACTATTACAAAATCCATCCCAATTTCTGCATCACCAACCTTTACAACAGCCATACAAAATTATATATATCAACAACATTCCAACACCCATCCCAACATCTGCCTGCACCAACTACAATTATAACCTATTTATTTCGTGAGCATCCAATTGTAAAGTACAGTATTATTAGTCCTGATTATGCAGATATTTTTGCACCTCCCCACGAATACATACGAGCACATTGGAAGCGGCCATTTCATGTCAAAATCAAGGCATTGGACTCTTAAAAGCAATGAGGTCTCTGAAAACCTCCGAGCTGAAAGAAATGCGATCAAAACTGCTCACCTTAAATAAGCTGCTTAAGAAAACTAAGAAAGATGGCAACAATAACATTAAATAATTGTCAAAGAAACCATACTCATTGCTAGTGGAAACATAAACAACCTACTGCTAGCTCTAGTCATATTGAAGAAGGAAGTCAAGGAAAACCCTATCAACCATTGTTGTGATTGTAAACAATATTGGCATGCACACCCAAGAATGATTTGTGTTAAATGTAACATTTGTGATTAAACATAGATGTGCCGGTGCCCACAGTGTCTTCCCCAGAATTCGACTTACATGATGACAATTATTGTACTGTCAGATATTCAGAAATTAGTAGTTATTCAGAGACATGGACATGTCTACAGATCAGAGTCTTCCTCCAGATTTTGGCTTATGTGATAACAATGTACTGTCTGAACCAGTCAGCCTGTGCTGGCTGATAATTGTATAAATGTCAATCATCTTAATCTATGTATGTACTGTACATATATCATACATACATATATATTCAGTTTTGTTCTTAATAGCTTTTGTTTTGATAATGGTGTTCTAATATTTTGAAGCTTTGAACAATAAAGGACTATTATTCGATAAAAAGAAAGTAAGTGGAAAACACCGCTTTTTTCACTCATTTTAATTTAGCGAAATTCAACTATTCTGTAGGAGTGGTTGAGTTTTACAAGAGTTGGCAGGTTTTTAGCACAAGCGAAGCGAGTGTTAAAATGCCAACGAGTGGAAAACTCAACATATGAGGGCAGACTATCTGAATTTCGCTAAAGAAAATGAGTTGAAAATAGTGTTTTCCATTACGTTTTTATGTCGAATATATTGTTTTATTTGAAAAAAAATATCACCAGCGGTATCAATGTTTACGACGTATAATGTTACTATATTTTATACGGAATCTCAAATCTTAATTAAATACATAAGCTAGCTGTACAGAAAGCTACCCGACAAGCCTCGGTCTATATTATATAATCATTATGCACCAGGAACTTACTCAATTATATGAAAGTATGTATCAATTTGATTATATTGTGTAGTCAATAGTTCATTAAATAAAAAAGTTAGTAAAAATTAGTAAAAAAAGTAAAAAATTAAAAAAAGTAAAAATTAGTTAAACAAAGTAAAAATTGTTAAAAAAAGTAAAAAATTAGTTAAAAAAGTAAGAAAAAGAGCCTTTTTCAAATAAAATAATGTACTGCATCAAGTTTGTAAGTGGCAACCAGAATTAACTCAGCCAATGAATGAAATCATGCAGTGCTATCATTATAGAACGCAGACCTTTCACCAGTTCGGACTTAACATACATAAATATTGTATAACATACATTGCTTGTTTTGTGTTCAGTTGTTATTTTTTTCAATTTTCAATCATTTCAACATCCCACATTTCATCGTTTTACTGAATTTTGTAAATACTAAATCTCAGTATAGGCCTTTTATTAATCCTAATTTCCCACATTCCATCATATTAACTGTCCCAAATACTAATGTAATTTATTATTGGTGTTTAGGTAATGATTGATGAGTCTACTAATGAGTTGTAGTCATTAGGTCATACGAGTCTTTGGTCCGGCGGGACCTAATTGTACTGAGTCATTTGGTTCCACAGGCTCTAATGACTTGACTGTACAATTATATCCTGCGGGTTTTTTACAAATACAATTTTAACAAACTGAGGAGCAAAATATTAACTCAATTATATGCAGATTAGCAATTATTATTAGTTTGTTAGTTTAGAAAATTAGTTTGATGTATTATAATGCAGCATCGCCATTGTTAACCCTATTAAACCCCGGGGGGGGGGGGGGGGGGGGGGGTAGTTTTTTTGTTATAACTCTGAAACAAACGCAATGGGGAATTTGAAATGTTATGACTTTTCCTAAAATTCTATTGTGTTCCGAATAGTTAAAACGGTTTTCAAAAATATTGGGAAGTTTTCGAGTTATAGCACCATTTTTTAACCCTACTTTTGGCACTTTTTTTGAGGCAATTTTTGAAAAATACATTTTCGTAGTTTTTTGTTATAACTCTGAAACAAACGCAATGGGGAATCTGAAATGTTAAATGTTATGACTTTTCCTAAAATTATATTGTCTTCCGAATAGTGAAAACGGTTTTAAAAATTATTGGGAAGTTTTCGAGTTATAGCACCATTTTTTAACCCTACTTTTGGCACTTTTTTGAGGCGTTTTTTGAAAAATACATTTCATTAAATATGATTTGTAACATCTCAATTTTTGATTTACACCGTTTTTTTGGTGTTTACAATTAGATGGAATTCATATAAATAAATTTAGAAATTTCAAACTTGTTTTTTTCGACGGGTGCCAATTTTGCTGCCAGCACCAAATTTTGAAATATGTCAATTTTGTAAATTGATTGTTTGAACCTGTTTTTTTGCGCAATAGGGGTTTTTGGGGTTCTGGTTTCGATGGAATATATACGAGTTGCACCAGGCGTATCAACCTTGTATTTTTCGGTGCTGTGTGCAAAATTTGGTGCCAGCACGAAATTGTGAAAATCCATTCAATAGTTCAAATACTTGTGACAACTTATTTCAAGCGTTTTAGAGGTTTATGGCGGTTCTGAATTCAATGGAATAAATAATTATCTAACTAGACATCTCAAACTTGTATGCTAAGTGGGTGCAAAATTTGGTGCTAGCACCAAATTTTGAAAACCATCCAATATATCAATTGATTGTGTCACCTTGTTTCTTGCATTACACGTGTTTGTGGGGGTTCTGAATTCAATGGAATAAGTAAAAATTGCATAAGACTTTTCATTCTTGTATTTTTCGCCGGTGGGTGAAAATTGTTGATGCCAGCACCAAATTTTTGAAAATAAGCAAATTGATCAATAGAAGTATCATCTTGTTTCTTGCGTTATACGGGTTTTTGAGGGTCACTGAATCCGATGGAATCAATAAAAACCGCACTGGACATCTCAAACTTGTACTTTTTTGGTGATGGGTACGAAATTTGATGCTAGCACGAAAATTTGCCATATTACGCCGAAAAATACGATTAGCAATGATCTGGCAAATTAGAAATGTATTCCATTAGAATCAGCGCCCCAGAAAACCTGAAAATGTGAATTTATAGCATCGTATAAGTGAATTAAAAATTTTGTGTTCAAACTGAAAAGTGCTGGTTACTTGTTTTTTTCATTTTTTGCCTACGTAGAGGACTAAAACAGCCATTTATACTAATCAGATCATTTTTAAATATTTTCCAATGGATTTTGCGCCCCAGAAAACCTGTATTGAAAAACAATTAGCCGAAAATTGTAACTTTCAAATTTTATGAAAATTGTTCACTACTTGTAATTTTGGTGCTGCAAAATAACCACCCGAGTACTTTTTTTGAAATTTTTTTTATTGCTCGGATTCAGACTAGTGAAATCTACGTACAAACAAAAAATCAGACGTTTTCGTTAAAATCTGTAGAATGTAGAGGGGGGGGGGGGGGGGGGGGGGGGGGTGGGTCAATTTGACCCCCCCTGTATTTGTACAACATTTTATAGCCTGGTACTAATAGGTTTAAACTATATAAGTATATAAAAGTCCGTACTGGACCAGTGCCTGTGGAATTGGGCCACCATCGTTAATGTACTGGCCCGTTGGGTGAGGAAGTATTGGTATTTGGGGAATGTGTGGTTTCATAGACTTCCAGAAAACACGCAATGACCCACCAGCTCATCAACCTATGACTGGTTTATTAATCTCATTCTCATTTTATTGGCTTTTTACATTCTTTTTCATTCTACAGCGTTCTATTTTTCTTGCGGTGATGGTGCTACAAACACAGAAGGAAAGACTTAACTGCTGTCTGACAGTATCAGACTGGTCTCTGGTAACATTGGCCTACTTCAGTACTTTGTGTATCAGTATATAAAGGGACAGCCCCAACCAATACTTGATGACTTACTAATTAAAATAATATTTTCGAGTTACCTGTGCCCAATATGACCCACTGATATAAAAATACTAAACGAGATACTACAAGAAGTGCACTGTAGTTCATATACACTGTAACATATACATCAATTTTTCATTTGCTCAGTAAAAATTAATTGTACAATTATATTAATACTGTACTACATATTACTATTCGATATTGGCTTTGACACGTTCATGTTCACGTGGGTTGAGCCTCACCTCCTCATAGACTTCAATGCTTTCTATAATTTTGAGGCGTCTGCAAAATAGGTCTGAGATCTAAAATTATTTTGACACATTGGCGTGATGCATTGGTTGGGTATACTCTCATTGGAATGCATGCAACCTAATTTATAATGCTATTTGTGATGCGTCCGCTTGACGTGTCTACGTTTGTTGGGGGCTCACCCTTAACACACACAGGATGAATCTTTAGCTTGTGAGCCAGTCAGACAGTCAGTCCGTTCGTTATAAAATCCTAATCCATTATAATCTAATCCATTAATTGATATTTCTACTACATAACTTGATATATATTTTGAAAATGTTTTTATACAATTTAAAAGAACACTGTCCCACAAATGGTGTCCCAGATTTGATGAATGACGGTATTTTTTTTCGTTTTTTTTTTAAAACATTTCATTGATAGCTCAAATTTAAACTGGGGTGAGAAAATAATTCAACTTTCATGGCCCCGTACAAGTTTTAAACATGTTTCCAACGCTAATTACAGAAAACATATATCTTATGCTAAGCTTGTTTTTAGGGAATTTGATGTTGCCAGATTTTCTAATCTCATTCGAGATTCGATATCTTATGCTAAGCTTGTTTTTAGGGAATTTGATGTTGCCAGATTTTCTAATCTCATTCGAGATTCGATTCTAATCTCATTATCATTGGCTTCATGGTAAACATCAACCTCTACCTCTAGTTCGCTTAATTCAGTTGAAAAACTGCAATGAAATGGAGATTGCCAATCCTGATACAATCTCATGTATATTGGGATGTGCCTCATGTCTATATACTTGGGGGCAGTGAATCTAGTGAAAGTGAACCCAATATAAAGAAAATGAAAATCCAATGTAGAGTTTGATGATGCAGTGGTGATATGACCTCGGTCGCCATCACACCAGAACAAGAATGGGCATCTTGGTATCAGAGAGCATTGAAGGACAGTCCTTTGAAGGACGAGCCTATTGTTGACATGGTGTTTAATGGTTACGATAACTTGACAGATGAAATGAAAGCAGTCATTGGAGTCTCATATGAAGCATGGATAAAGAAAGAAGTACAGAGTTGAGAAAAAGGTAAAGAAGCCCCATACATAGAAACCTCCACCAGACACGGCTCCTAGCAAAGCTAAAAGGAGATTATACTACAAGAAAATCCAGTCACTTTTAAAGATAAATCGAAAGAGATGTGTTAGTAAGATATTAGATGGATGATGGAAAGCTGAGCAGGACCCAATGCTGCTAAGCGAAGTTCAGAGTTTCTGGCTTGCGAAGTTCGAGGCTGTCAGCCATCCCGATTCGCAAGTCGCAGACACTGCATGGGAGATAATCGAGCCAGTTACTCTAGAAGATATAAAGCGGACAATTCGTTCAATGGATGAATCGAGCCCTGGACCAGATTGTATCTCTCTAAAGACTATGAAGTCGATGCCTCCTGCACAACTAGCAGGCATGTACAACATA
>JAUCBJ010006562.1:0-61010 GCA_032718475.1 Nemertoderma westbladi | reverse complement strand
ACATTATCCTACGTTTACCATCCCTAGATAGAGCGCCTCTCGGAGTATTTATGATAGATAATTAGTCCTACATTATCCTACGTTTACCATCCCTAGATAGAGCGCCTCTCGGAGTATTTATGATAGATAATTAGTCCTACATTATCCTACGTTTACCATCCCTAGATAGAGCGCCTCTCGGAGTATTTATGATAGATAATTAGTCCTACATTATCCTACGTTTACCATCCCTAGATAGAGCGCCTCTCGGAGTATTTATGATAGATAATTAGTCCTACATTATCCTACGTTTACCATCCCTAGATAGAGCGCCTCTCGGAGTATTTATGATAGATAATTAGTCCTACATTATCCTACGTTTACCATCCCTAGATAGAGCGCCTCTCGGAGTATTTATGATAGATAATTAGTCCTACATTATCCTACGTTTACCATCCCTAGATAGAGCGCCTCTCGGAGTATTTATGATAGATAATTAGTCCTACATTATCCTACGTTTACCATCCCTAGATAGAGCGCCTCTCGGAGTATTTATGATAGATAATTAGTCCTACATTATCCTACGTTTACCATCCCTAGATAGAGCACCTCTCGGAGTATTTATGATAGATAATTAGTCCTACATTATCCTACGTTTACCACTAGATAGAGCGCCTGTCGGAGTATTTATCAGTGGATAATTAGTCCTACATTATCCTACGTTTACCATCCCTAGATAGAGCGCCTCTCGGAGTATTTATGATAGATAATTAGTCCTACATTATCCTACGTTTACCATCCCTAGATAGAGCGCCTGTCGGAGTATTTATGATAGATAATTAGTCCTACATTATCCTACGTTTACCATCCCTAGATAGAGCGCCTCTCGGAGTATTTATGATAGATAATTAGTCCTACATTATCCTACGTTTACCATCCCTAGATAGAGCGCCTCTCGGAGTATTTATGATAGATAATTAGTCCTACATTATCCTACGTTTACCATCCCTAGATAGAGCGCCTCTCGGAGTATTTATGATAGATAATTAGTCCTACATTATCCTACGTTTACCATCCCTAGATAGAGCGCCTCTCGGAGTATTTATGATAGATAATTAGTCCTACATTATCCTACGTTTACCATCCCTAGATAGAGCGCCTCTCGGAGTATTTATGATAGATAATTAGTCCTACATTATCCTACGTTTACCATCCCTAGATAGAGCGCCTCTCGGAGTATTTATGATAGATAATTAGTCCTACATTATCCTACGTTTACCATCCCTAGATAGAGCGCCTCTCGGAGTATTTATGATAGATAATTAGTCCTACATTATCCTACGTTTACCATCCCTAGATAGAGCGCCTCTCGGAGTATTTATGATAGATAATTAGTCCTACATTATCCTACGTTTACCATCCCTAGATAGAGCGCCTCTCGGAGTATTTATGATAGATAATTAGTCCTACATTATCCTACGTTTACCATCCCTAGATAGAGCACCTCTCGGAGTATTTATGATAGATAATTAGTCCTACATTATCCTACGTTTACCATCCCTAGATAGAGCGCCTCTCGGAGTATTTATGATAGATAATTAGTCCTACATTATCCTACGTTTAACATCCCTAGATAGAGCGCCTCTCGGAGTATTTATGATAGATAATTAGTCCTACATTATCCTACGTTTACCACCTAGATAGAGCGCCTGTCGGAGTATTTATGAGTGGATAATTAGTCCTACATTATCCTACGTTTACCATCCCTAGATAGAGCGCCTCTCGGAGTATTTATGATAGATAATTAGTCCTACATTATCCTACGTTTACCATCCCTAGATAGAGCGCCTGTCGGAGTATTTATGATAGATAATAATTAGTCCTACATTATCCTACGTTTACCATCCCTAGATAGAGCGCCTCTCGGAGTATTTATGATAGATAATTAGTCCTACATTATCCTACGTTTACCATCCCTAGATAGAGCGCCTGTCGGAGTATTTATGATAGATAATTAGTCCTACATTATCCTACGTTTACCATCCCTAGATAGAGCGCCTCTCGGAGTATTTATGATAGATAATTAGTCCTACATTATCCTACGTTTACCATCCCTAGATAGAGCGCCTCTCGGAGTATTTATGATAGATAATTAGTCCTACATTATCCTACGTTTACCATCCCTAGATAGAGCACCTCTCGGATTATTTATGATAGATAATTAGTCCTACATTATCCTACGTTTACCACTAGATAGAGCGCCTGTCGGAGTATTTATCAGTGGATAATTAGTCCAACATTATCCTACGTTTAACATCCCTAGATAGAGCGCCTCTCGGAGTATTTATGATAGATAATTAGTCCTACATTATCCTACGTTTACCACTAGATAGAGCGCCTGTCGGAGTATTTATCAGTGGATAATTAGTCCTACATTATCCTACGTTTACCATCCCTAGATAGAGCGCCTCTCGGAGTATTTATGATAGATAATTAGTCCTACATTATCCTACGTTTACCATCCCTAGATAGAGCGCCTGTCGGAGTATTTATGATAGATAATTAGTCCTACATTATCCTACGTTTACCATCCCTAGATAGAGCACCTCTCGGAGTATTTATGATAGATAATTAGTCCTACATTATCCTACGTTTACCACTAGATAGAGCGCCTGTCGGAGTATTTATGATAGATAATTAGTCCTACATTATCCTACGTTTACCATCCCTAGATAGAGCGCCTCTCGGAGTATTTATGATAGATAATTAGTCCTACATTATCCTACGTTTACCATCCCTAGATAGAGCGCCTCTCGGAGTATTTATGATAGATAACTAGTCCTACATTATCCTACGTTTACCATCCCTAGATAGAGCGCCTCTCGGAGTATTTATGATAGATAATTAGTCCTACATTATCCTACGTTTACCATCCCTAGATAGAGCGCCTCTCGGAGTATTTATGATAGATAATTAGTCCTACATTATCCTACGTTTACCATCCCTAGATAGAGCGCCTCTCGGAGTATTTATGATAGATAATTAGTCCTACATTATCCTACGTTTACCATCCCTAGATAGAGCACCTCTCGGAGTATTTATGATAGATAATTAGTCCTACATTATCCTACGTTTACCATCCCTAGATAGAGCACCTCTCGGAGTATTTATGATAGATAATTAGTCCTACATTATCCTACGTTTACCATCCCTAGATAGAGCGCCTCTCGGAGTATTTATGATAGATAATTAGTCCTACATTATCCTACGTTTACCACTAAATAGAGCGCCTGTCGGAGTATTTATCAGTGGATAATTAGTCCTACATTATCCTATGTTTACCATCCCTAGATAGAGCGCCTCTCGGAGTATTTATGATAGATAATTAGTCCTACATTATCCTACGTTTACCATCCCTAGATAGAGCGCCTGTCGGAGTATTTATGATAGATAATTAGTCCTACATTATCCTACGTTTACCATCCCTAGATAGAGCGCCTCTCGGAGTATTTATGATAGATAATTAGTCCTACATTATCCTACGTTTACCATCCCTAGATAGAGCGCCTGTCGGAGTATTTATGATAGATAAATTAGTCCTACATTATCCTACGTTTACCATCCCTAGATAGAGCGCCTCTCGGAGTATTTATGATAGATAATTAGTCCTACATTATCCTACGTTGACCATCCCTAGATAGAGCGCCTCTCGGAGTATTTATGATAGATAATTAGTCCTACATTATCCTACGTTTACCATCCCTAGATAGAGCACCTCTCGGAGTATTTATGATAGATAATTAGTCCTACATTATCCTACGTTTACCATCCCTAGATAGAGCGCCTCTCGGAGTATTTATGATAGATAATTAGTCCTACATTATCCTACGTTTACCATCCCTAGATAGAGCGCCTGTCGGAGTATTTATGATAGATAATTAGTCCTACATTATCCTACGTTTAACATCCCTAGATAGAGCAACTCTCGGATTATATATGATAGATAATTAGTCCTACATTATCCTACGTTTACCACTAGATAGAGCGCCTGTCGGAGTATTTATCAGTGGATAATTAGTCCTACATTATCCTACGTTTACCATCCCTAGATAGAGCGCCTCTCGGAGTATTTATGATAGATAATTAGTCCTACATTATCCTACGTTTACCATCCCTATATAGAGCGCCTGTCGGAGTATTTATGATAGATAACTAGTCCTACATTATCCTACGTTTACCATCCCTAGATAGAGCGCCTCTCGGAGTATTTATGATAGATAATTAACCCTACATTATCCTACGTTTACCATCCCTAGATAGAGCACCTCTCGGAGTATTTATGATAGATAATTAGTCCTACATTATCCTACGTTTACCATCCCTAGATAGAGCACCTCTCGGAGTATTTATGATAGATAATTAGTCCTACATTATCCTACGTTTACCATCCCTAGATAGAGCACCTCTCGGAGTATTTATGATAGATAATTAGTCCAACATTATCCTACGTTTAACATCCCTAGATAGAGCACCTCTCGGAGTATTTATGATAGATAATTAGTCCAACATTATCCTACGTTTAACATCCCTAGATAGAGCGCCTGTCGGAGTATTTATGATAGATAATTAGTCCTACATTATCCTACGTTTACCACTAAATAGAGCGCCTGTCGGAGTATTTATCAGTGGATAATTAGTCCTACATTATCCTATGTTTACCATCCCTAGATAGAGCGCCTCTCGGAGTATTTATGATAGATAATTACTCCTACATTATCCTACGTTTACCATCCCTAGATAGAGCGCCTGTCTGAGTATTTATGATAGATAATAATTAGTCCTACATTATCCTATGTTTACCATCCCTAGATAGAGCGCCTCTCGGAGTATTTATGATAGATAATTAGTCCTACATTATCCTACGTTTACCATCCCTAGATAGAGCGCCTGTCTGAGTATTTATGATAGATAATAATTAGTCCTACATTATCCTACGTTTACCTTCCCTAGATAGAGCGCCTCTCGGAGTATTTATGATAGATAATTAGTTCTACATTATCCTACGTTGACCATCCCTAGATAGAGCGCCTCTCGGAGTATTTATGATAGATAATTAGTCCTACATTATCCTACGTTTACCATCCCTAGATAGAGCACCTCTCGGATTATTTATGATAGATAATTAGTCCTACATTATCCTACGTTTACCATCCCTAGATAGAGCGCCTCTCGGAGTATTTATGATAGATAATTAGTCCTACATTATCCTACGTTTACCATCCCTAGATAGAGCGCCTGTCGGAGTGTTTATGATAGAAACATAATTAGTCCTACATTATCCTGCGTTTACCATCCCTAGATAGAGCGCCTCTCGAAGTATTTATGATAGACCATCCCTAGATAGAGCACCTTTCGGAGTATTTATGATAGATAATTAGTCCTACATTATCCTACGTTTACCATCCATAGATAGAGCGCCTCTCGGAGTATTTATGATAGATAATTAGTCCTACATTATCCTACGTTTACCATCCCTAGATAGAGCACCTCTCGGAGTATTTATGATAGATAATTAGTTCTACATTATCCTACGTTTACCATCCCTAGATAGAGCGCTTCTCGGAGTATTTATGATAGATAATTAGTCCTACATTATCCTACGTTTACCATCCCTAGATAGAGCGCTTATCAGAGTATTTATGATAGATAATAATTAGTCCTACATTATCCTACGTTTACCAACCGTAGATAGAGCGCCTCTCGGAGTATTTATGATAGATAACTTGTCCTACATTATCCTACGTTTACCATCCCTAGATAGAGCGCCTCTCGGAGTATTTATGATAGATAACTAGTCCTGCATTATCCTACGTTTTCTATCCCTAGATAGAGCGCCTCTCGGAGTATTTATGATAGATAACTTGTCCTACATTATCCTACGTTTACCATCCCTAGATAGAGCGCCTCTCGGAGTATTTATGATAGATAATTAGTCCTACATTATCCTACGTTTACCATCCCTAGATAGAGCGCCTCTGGAGTATTTATGATAGATAACTAGTCCTGCATTATCCTACGTTTACCATCCCTAGATAGAGCGCCTCTCAGAGTATTTATGATAGATAATTAGTCCTACATTATCCTACGTTTACCATCCCTAGATAGAGCGCCTCTCGGAGTCTTTATGATAGATAATTAGTCCTACATTATCCTACGTTTACTATTCCTAGATAGAGCGACTCTCGGAGTATTTATATTAGACAATTAGTCCTACATTATCCTACGTTTACCATCCCTAGATAGAGCGCCTCTCGGAGTATTTATGATAGATAATTAGTCCTACATTATCCTACGTTTACCATCCTTAGATAGAGCGCCTCTCGGAGTATTTATGATAGATAATTAGTCCTACATTATCCTACGTTTACCATCCCTAGATAGAGCGCCTCTCGGAGTATTTATGATAGATAATTAGTCCTACATTATCCTACGTTTACCATCCCTAGATAGAGCGCCTCTCGGAGTATTTATGATAGATAATTAGTCCTACATTATCCTACGTTTACCATCCCTAGATAGAGCGCCTCTCGGAGTGTTTATGATAGAAACATAATTAGTCCTACATTATCCTGCGTTTACCATCCCTAGATAGAGCGCCTCTCGAAGTATTTATGGTAGATAATTAGTCCTACATTATCCTACGTTCTCCATCCCTAGATAGAGCGCCTCTCGGAGTATTTATGATATATAATTAGTCCCACATTATCCTACGTTTACCATCCCTAGATAGAGCGCCTCTCGGAGTATTTATGATAGATAAATTAGTCCTGCATTATCCTACGTTTACCATCCCTAGATAGAGCACCTCTCGGAGTATTTATGATAGATAATTAGTCCTACGTCATCCTACGTTTACCATCCCTAGATAGAGCGCCTCTCGGAGTATTTATGATAGATAATTAGTCCTACATTATCCTACGTTTACCACTAGATAGAGCGCCTGTCGGAGTATTTATGATAGATAATTAGTCCTACATTATCCTACGTTTACCATCCCTAGATAGAGCGCCTCTCGGAGTCTTTATGATAGATAATTAGTCCTACATTATCCTACGTTTACCATCCCTAGATAGAGCGCCTGTCGGAGTATTTATGATAGATAATTAGTCCTACATTATCCTACGTTTACCATCCCTAGATAGAGCACCTCTCGGATTATTTATGATAGATAATTAGTCCTACATTATCCTACGTTTACCACTAGATAGAGCGCCTGTCGGAGTATTTATCAGTGGATAATTAGTCCAACATTATCCTACGTTTAACATTCCTAGATAGAGCGCCTCTCGGAGTATTTATGATAGATAATTAGTCCTACATTATCCTACGTTTACCACTAGATAGAGCGCCTGTCGGAGTATTTATCAGTGGATAATTAGTCCTACATTATCCTACGTTTACCATCCCCAGATAGAGCGCCTCTCGGAGTATTTATGATAGATAATTAGTCCTACATTATCCTACGTTTACCATCCCTAGATAGAGCGCCTGTCGGAGTATTTATGATAGATAATTAGTCCTACATTATCCTACGTTTACCATCCCTAGATAGAGCACCTCTCGGATTATTTATGATAGATAATTAGTCCTACATTATCCTACGTTTACCATCCCTAGATAGAGCGCCTCTCGGAGTATTTATGATAGATAATTAGTCCTACATTATCCTACGTTTACCATCCCTAGATAGAGCGCCTCTCGGAGTATTTATGATAGATAATTAGTCCTACAATATCCTACGTTTACCATCCCTAGATAGAGCGCCTCTCGGAGTATTTATGATAGATAATTAGTCCTACATTATCCTACGTTTACCATCCCTAGATAGAGCGCCTGTCGGAGTATTTATGATAGATAATTAGTCCTACATTATCCTACGTTTACCATCCCTAGATAGAGCAACTCTCGGATTATTTATGATAGATAATTAGTCCTACATTATCCTACGTTTACCACTAGATAGAGCGCCTGTCGGAGTATTTATCAGTGGATAATTAGTCCTACATTATCCTACGTTTACCATCCCTAGATAGAGCGCCTCTCGGAGTATTTATGATAGATAATTAGTCCTACATTATCCTACGTTTACCATCCCTAGATAGAGCGCCTGTCGGAGTATTTATGATAGATAATTAGTCCTACATTATCCTACGTTTACCATCCCTAGATAGAGCGCCTCTCGGAGTATTTATGATAGATAATTAGTCCTACATTATCCTACGTTTACCATCCCTAGATAGAGCGCCTCTCGGAGTATTTATGATAGATAATTAGTCCTACATTATCCTACGTTTACCATCCCTAGATAGAGCGCCTCTCGGATTAGTCCTACATTATCCTACGTTTACCATCCCTAGATAGAGCGCTTATAAGAGTATTTATGATAGATAATAATTAGTCCTACATTATCCTACGTTTACCAACCCTAGATAGAGCGCCTCTCGGAGTATTTATGATAGATAACTTGTCCTACATTATCCTACGTTTACCATCCCTAGATAAAGCGCCTCTCGGAGTATTTATGATAGATAACTAGTCCTGCATTATCCTACGTTTTCTATCCCTAGATAGAGCGCTCTGGAGTATCTATGATAGATAACTAGTCCTGCATTATCCTACGTTTACCATCCCAAGATAGAGCGCCTCTCAGAGTATTTATGATAGATAATTAGTCCTACATTATCCTACGTTTACCATCCCTAGATAGAGCGCATCTCGGAGTCTTTATGATAGATAATTAGTCCTACATTATCCTACGTTTACTATTCCTAGATAGAGCGACTCTCGGAGTATTTATATTAGACAATTAATCCTACATTATCCTACGTTTACCATCCCTAGATAGAGCGCCTCTCGGAGTCTTTATGATAGATAATTAGTCCTACATTATCCTACGTTTACTATCCCTAGATAGAGCGCCTCTCGGAGTATTTATGGTAGATAATTAGTCCTACATTATCCTACGTTTTCCATTCCTAGATAGAGCGCCTCTCGGAGTATTTATGATATATAATTAGTCCCACATTATCCTACGTTTACCATCCCTAGATAGAGCGCCTCTCGGAGTATTTATGATAGATAAATTAGTCCTGCATTATCCTACGTTTACCATCCCTAGATAGAGCACCTCTCGGAGTATTTATGATAGATAATTAGTCCTACGTCATCCTACGTTTACCATCCCTAGATAGAGCGCCTCTCGGAGTATTTATGATAGATAATTAGTACTACATTATCCTACGTTTACCACTAGATAGATCGCCTGTCGGAGTATTTATGATAGATAATTAGTCCTACATTATCCTACGTTTACCATCCCTAGATAGAGCGCCTCTCGGAGTATTTATGATAGATAATTAGTCCTACATTATCCTACGTTTACCATCCCTAGATAGAGCGCCTGTCGGAGTATTTATGATAGATAATTAGTCCTACATTATCCTACGTTTACCATCCCTAGATAGAGCACCTCTCGGATTATTTATGATAGATAATTAGTCCTACATTATCCTACGTTTACCACTAGATAGAGCGCCTGTCGGAGTATTTATCAGTGGATAATTAGTCCAACATTATCCTACGTTTAACATCCCTAGATAGAGCGCCTCTCGGAGTATTTATGATAGATAATTAGTCCTACATTATCCTACGTTTACCACTAGATAGAGCGCCTGTCGGAGTATTTATCAGTGGATAATTAGTCCTACATTATCCTACGTTTACCATCCCTAGATAGAGCGCCTCTCGGAGTATTTATGATAGATAATTAGTCCTACATTATCCTACGTTTACCATCCCTAGATAGAGCGCCTGTCGGAGTATTTATGATAGATAATCCTACGTTTACCATCCCTAGATAGAGCACCTCTCGGATTATTTATGATAGATAATTAGTCCTACATTATCCTACGTTTACCATCCCTAGATAGAGCGCCTCTCTGAGTATTTATGATAGATAATTAGTCCTACATTATCCTACGTTTACCATCCCTAGATAGAGCGCCTCTCGGAGTATTTATGATAGATAATTAGTCCTACAATATCCTACGTTTACCATCCCTAGATAGAGCGCCTCTCGGAGTATTTATGATAGATAATTAGTCCTACATTATCCTACGTTTACCATCCCTAGATAGAGCGCCTCTCGGAGTGTTTATGATAGATACATAATTAGTCCTACATTATCCTACGTTTACCATCCCTAGATAGAGCGCCTCTCGAAGTATTTATGATAGATAATTAGTCCTACATTATCCTACGTTTACCATCCCTAGATAGAGCACCTCTCGGAGTATTTATGATAGATAATTAGTCCTACATTATCCTACGTTTACCATCCATAAATAGAGCGCCTCTCGGAGTATTTATGATAGATAATTAGTCCTACATTATCCTACGTTTACCATCCCTAGATAGAGCACCTCTCGGAGTATTTATGATAGATAATTAGTCCTACATTATCCTTCGTTTACCACTATATAGAGCGCCTGTCGTAGTATTTATCAGTGGATAATTAGTCCAACATTATCCTACGTTTACCATCCCTAGATAGAGCGACTCTCAGAGTATTTATGATAGATAATTAGTCCAACATTATCCTTCGTTTACCACTATATAGAGCGCCTGTCGTAGTATTTATCAGTGGATAATTAGTCCAACATTATCCTACGTTTACCATCCCTAGATAGAGCGCCTCTCGGAATATTTATGATAGATAATTAGTCCTACATTATCCTACGTTTACCATCCCTAGATAGAGCACCTCTCGGAGTATTTATGATAGATAATTAGTCCTACATTATCCTACGTTTACCATCCCTAGATAGAGCGCCTCTCGGAGTATTTATGATAGATAATTAGTCCTACATTATCCTACGTTTACCAACCCTAGATAGAGCGCCTCTCGGAGTATTTATGATAGATAACTAGTCCTACATTATCCTACGTTTACCATCCCTAGATAGAGCGCCTCTCGGAGTATTTATGATAGATAATTAGTCCTACATTATCCTACGTTTACCATCCCTAGATAGATCGCCTCTCGGAGTATTTATGATAGATAATTAGTCCAACATTATCCTACGTTTAACATCCCTAGATAGAGCACCTCTCGGAGTATTTATGATAGATAATTAGTCCTACATTATCCTACGTTTACCATCCCTAGATAGAGCGCCTCTCGGAGTATTTATGATAGATAATTAGTCCTACATTATCCTACGTTTACCATCCCTAGATAGAGCGCCTCTCGGAGTATTTATGATAGATAATTAGTCCTACATTATCCTACGTTTACCATCCCTAGATAGAGCGCCTCTCGGAGTGTTTATGATAGATACATAATTAGTCCTACATTATCCTACGGTTACCATCCCTAGATAGAGCGCCTCTCGAAGTATTTCTGATAGATAATTAGTCCTACATTATCCTACGTTTACCACTAGATAGATCGCCTGTGGGAGTATTTATGATAGATAATTAGTCCTACATTATCCTACGTTTACCATCTCTAGATAGAGCGCCTCTCGGAGTATTTATGATAGATAATTAGTCCTACATTATCCTACGTTTACCATCCCTAGATAGAGCGCCTCTCGGAGTATTTATGATAGATAATTAGTCCTACATTATCCTACGTTTACCATCCCTAGATAGAGCGCCTCTCGGAGTGTTTATGATAGATACATAATTAGTCCAACATTATCCTACGGTTACCATCCCTAGATAGAGCGCCTCTCGAAGTATTTCTGATAGATAATTAGTCCTACATTATCCTACGTTTACCACTAGATAGATCGCCTGTCGGAGTATTTATGATAGATAATTAGTCCTACATTATCCTACGTTTACCATCCCTAGATAGAGCGCCTCTCGGAGTATTTATGATAGATAATTAGTCCTACATTATCCTACGTTTACCATCCATAGATAGAGCGCCTCTCGGCGTATTTATGATAGATAATTAGTCCTACATTATCCTACGTTTACCACTAGATAGATCGCCTGTCGGAGTATTTATGATAGATAATTAGTCCTACATTATCCTACGTTTACCATCCCTATATAGAGCGCCTGTCGGAGTATTTATGATAGATAACTAGTCCTACATTATCCTACGTTTACCATCCATAGATAGAGCGCCTCTCGGAGTATTTATGATAGATAATTAGTCCTGCATTATCCTACGTTTACCATCCCTAGATAGAGCGCCTCTCGGAGTATTTATGATAGATAATTAGTCCTGCATTATCCTACGTTTACCATCCCTAGATAGAGCACCTCTCGGAGTGTTTATGATAGATAATCAGTCCTACATTATCCTACGTTTACCATCCCTAGATAGAGCACCTCTCGGAGTATTTATGATAGATAATTAGTCCTACATTATCCTACGTTTACCATCCCTAGATAGAGCGCCTCTCGGAGTATTTATGATAGATAATTAGTCCTACATTATCCTACGTTTACCATCCCTAGATAGAGCGCCTCTCGGAGTATTTATGATAGATAATTAGTCCTACATTATCCTACATTTACCACTAGATAGAGCACCTCTCGGAGTATTTATGATAGATAATTAGTCCTACATTATCCTACGTTTACCATCCCTAGATAGAGCGCCTCTCGGAGTATTTATGATAGATAATTAGTCCTACATTATCCTACGTTTACCATCCCTAGATAGAGCGCCTCTCGGAGTATTTATGATAGATAATTAGTCCTACATTATCCTACGTTTACCATCCCTAGATAGAGCGCCTCTCGGAGTATTTATGATAGATAATTAGTCCTACATTATCCTACGTTTACCACTAGATAGAGCGCCTCTCGGAGTATTTATGATAGATAATTAGTCCTACATTATCCTACGTTTACCACTAGATAGAGCACCTCTCGGAGTATTTATGATAGATAATTAGTCCTACATTATCCTACGTTTACCATCCCTAGATAGAGCGCCTCTCGGAGTATTTATGATAGATAATTAGTCCTACATTATCCTACGTTTACCATCCCTAGATAGAGCGCCTCTCGGAGTATTTCTGATAGATAACTAGTCCTACGTTATCCTACGTTTACCATCTCAAGATAGAGCGCCTCTCGGAGTATTTATGATAGATAATTAGTCCTACATTATCCTACGTTTACCATCCCTAGATAGAGCGCCTCTCGGAGTATTTCTGATAGATAACTAGTCCTACGTTATCCTACGTTTACCATCCCTAGATAGAGCGCCTCTCGGAGTATTTATGATAGATAATTAGTCCTACATTATCCTACGTTTACCATCCCTAGATAGAGCGCCTCTCGGAGTATTTATGATAGATAATTAGTCCTACATTATCCTACGTTTACCATCCCTAGATAGAGCACCTCTCGGAGTATTTATGATAGATAATTAGTCCTACATTATCCTACGTTTACCACTAGATAGATCGCCTGTCGGAGTATTTATGACAGATAATTAGTCCTACATTATCCTACGTTTACCATCCCTAGATAGAGCGACTCTCGGAGTATTTATGATAGATAATTAGTCCTACATTATCCTACGTTTACCATCCCTAGATAGAGCGCTTATCAGAGTATTTATGATAGATAATAATTAGTCCTACATTATCCTACGTTTACCAACCCTAGATAGAGCGCCTCACGGAGTATTTATGATAGTTAACTAGTCCTACATTATCCTACGTTTACCATCCCTAGATAGAGCGCCTCTCGGAGTATTTATGATAGATAACTAGTCATGCATTATCCTACGTTTTCTATCCCTAGATAGAGCACCTCTCGGAGTATTTATGATAGATAATTAGTCCTACATTATCCTACGTTTACCATCCCTAGATAGAGCGCCTCTCGTAGTATTTATGATAGATAATTAGTCCTACATTATCCTACGTTTACCATCCCTAGATAGAGCGCCTCTCGGAGTATTTATGATAGATAACTAGTCCTGCATTATCCTACGTTTACCATCCCTAGATAGAGCGCCTCTCGGAGTATTTATGATAGATAATTACTCCTACATTATCCTACGTTTACCATCCCTAGATAGAGCGCCTCTCGGAGTCTTTATGATAGATAATTAGTCCTACATTATCCTACGTTTACCATCCCTATATAGAGCGCCTCTCGGAGTATTTATGATAGACAATTAGTCCTACATTATCCTACGTTTACCATCCCTAGATAGAGCACTTCTCGGAGTCTTTATGATAGATAATTAGTCCTACATTATCCTACGTTTACTATCCTTAGATAGAGCGCCTCTCGGAGTATTTATGATAGATAACTAGGACTAAATTATCCTACGTTTACCATGCCTAGATAGAGCCCCTCTCGGAGTATTTATGATAGATAATTAGTCCTACATTATCCTACGTTTACCATCCATAGATAGAGCGCCTCTCGGAGTATTTATGATAGATAATTAGTCCTACATTATCCTACGTTTACCTTCCCTAGATAGAGCGCCTCTCGGAGTATTTATTATAGATAATTAGTCCTACATTATCCTACGTTTACCATCCCTAGATAAAGCGCCTCTCGGAGTATTTATGATAGATAATTAGTCCTACATTATCCTACGTTTACCACTAGATAGAGCGCCTGTCGGAGTATTTATGATAGATAATTAGTCCAACATTATCCTACGTTTAACATCCCTAGATAGAGCGCCTCTCGGAGGAGTATTTATGATAGATAATTAGTCCTACATTATCCTACGTTTACCATCCCTAGATAGAGCGCCTCTCGGAGTATTTATGATAGATAATTAGTCCTACATTATCCTACGTTTACCATCCCTAGATAGAGCACCTCTCGGAGTATTTATGATAGATAATTAGTCCTACATTATCCTACGTTTACCATCCCTAGATAGAGCGCCTCTCGGAGTATTTATGATAGATAATTAACCCTACATTATCCTACGTTTACCATCCCTAGATAGAGCACCTCTCGGAGTATTTATGATAGATAATTAGTCCTACATTGTCCTACGTTTACCATCCCTAGATAGAGCGCCTCTCGGAGTATTTATGATAGATAATTAGTCCTACATTATCCTACGTTTACCACTAGATAGAGCGCCTGTCGGAGTATTTTTGATAGATAATTAGTCCAACATTATCCTACGTTTAACATCCCTAGATAGAGCGCTTCTCGGAGTATTTATGATAGATAATTAGTCCTACATTATCCTACGTTTACCACTAGATAGATAGAGCGCCTGTCGGAGTATTTATCAGTGGATAATTAGTCCTACATTATCCTACGTTTACCATCCCTAGATAGAGCGCCTCTCGGAGTATTTATGATAGATAATTAGTCCTACATTATCCTACGTTTACCACTAGATAGAGCGCCTGTCGGAGTATTTATGATAGATAATTAGTCCTACATTATCCTACGTTTACCATCCCTAGATAGAGCACCTCTCGGAGTATTTATGATAGATAATTAGTCCTACATTATCCTACGTTTATCATCCCTAGATAGAGCGCCTCTCGGAATATTTATGATAGATAATTAGTCCTGCATTATCCTACGTTTACCATCCCTAGATAGAGCGCCTCTCGGAGTATTTATGATAGATATTTAGTCCTGCGTTATCCTACGTTTACTATCCCTAGATAGAACACCTCTCGGAGTGTTTATGATAGATAATCAGTCCTACATTATCCTACGTTTACCATCCCTAGATAGAGCACCTCTCGGAGTATTTATGATAGATAATTAGTCCTACATTATCCTACGTTTACCATCCCTAGATAGAGCGCCTCTCGGAGTATTTATGATAGATAATTAGTCCTACAATATCCTACGTTTACCATCCCTAGATAGAGCGCCTCTCGGAGTATTTATGATAGATAATTAGTCCTACATTATCCTACGTTTACCACTAGATAGAGCACCTCTCGGAGTATTTATGATAGATAATTAGTCCTACATTATCCTACGTTTACCATCCCTAGATAGAGCGCCTCTCGGAGTATTTATGATAGATAATTAGTCCTGCATTATCCTACGTTTACCATCCCTAGATAGAGCACCTTTCGGAGTATTTATGATAGATAATTAGTCCTACATTATCCTACGTTTACCATCCCTAGATAGAGCGCCTCTCGGAGTATTTATGATAGATAATTAGTCCTACATTATCCTACGTTTACCACTAGATAGAGCACCTCTCGGAGTATTTATGATAGATAATTAGTCCTGCATTATCCTACGTTTACCATCCCTAGATAGAGCACCTCTCGGAGTATTTATGATAGATAATTAGTCCTACATTATCCTACGTTTACCATCCCTAGATAGAGCGCCTCTCGGAGTATTTATGATAGATAATTAGTCCTACATTATCCTACGTTTACCACTAGATAGAGCACCTCTCGGAGTATTTATGATAGATAATTAGTCCTACATTATCCTACGTTTACCATCCCTAGATAGAGCGCCTCTCGGAGTATTTATGATAGATAAGTAGTCCTACATTATCCTACGTTTACCATCCCTAGATAGAGCGCCTCTCGGAGTATTTATGATAGATAACTAGTCCTGCATTATCCTACGTTTACCATCCCTAGATAGAGCGCCTCTCGGAGTATTTATGATAGATAATTAGTCCTACATTATCCTACGTTTACCACTAGATAGAGCGCCTGTTGGAGTATTTATGATAGATAATTAGTCCTACATTATCCTACGTTTACCATCCCTAGATAGAGCGCCTCTCGGAGTCTTTATGATAGATAATTAGTCCTACATTATCCTACGTTTACTATCCCTAGATAGAGCGCCTGTTGGAGTATTTATGATAGATAATTAGTCCTACATTATCCTACGTTTACCATCCCTAGATAGAGCGCCTCTCGGAGTCTTTATGATAGATAATTAGTCCTACATTATCCTACGTTTACTATCCCTAGATAGAGCGACTCTCGGAGTATTTATGATAGATAATTAGTCCTACATTATCCTACGTTTACCACTAGATAGAGCACCTCTCGGAGTATTTATGATAGATACATAATTAGTCCTACATTATCCTACGTTTACCATCCCTATATAGAGCGCCTTTCGGAGTATTTATGATAGACAATTAGTCCTACATTATCCTACGTTTACCATCCCTAGATAGAGCACTTCTCGGAGTCTTTATGATAGATAATTAGTCCTACATTATCCTACGTTTACTATCCTTAGATAGAGCGCCTCTCGGAGTATTTATGATAGATAATCAGTCCTACATTATCCTACGTTTACCATCCCTAGATAGAGCGCCTCTCGGAGTATTTATGATAGATAATTAGTCGTACATTATCCCACGTTTACCATCCCTAGATAGAGCGCCTCTCGGAGTATTTATGATAGATAATTAGTCCTGCATTATCCTACGTTTACCATCCCTAGATAGAGCACCTCTCGGAGTATTTATGATAGATAATTAGTCCTAAATCATCCTACGTTTACCATCCCTAGATAGAGCGCCTCTCGGAGTATTTATGATAGATAATTAGTCCTACATTATCCTACGTTTACCATTAGATCGAGCGCCTGTTGGAGTATTTATGATAGATAATTAGCCCTACATTATCCTACGTTTACCATCCCTAGATAGAGCGCCTCTCGGAGTATTTATGATAGATAATTAGCCCTACATTATCCTACGTTTTTTTTTACCAGGTTTAACTCTATTCCGCAATGTTTGACTAAGATAAGATCCACCCTGGAGACCCTGCGCATCCGTAGCAACTATATTACTGACGTAACCGACGACACCATCGTTGCCCTAGCAACATTGACCAAATTGGACTTGAGGGATAACCCATTCCGTGATTTGCCGCCACATTGGAGAGGAATGAATCATGTTCATGTACAGTAAGTTAGTCTCAGCCGTTCATATACTCGCTAACATCAGAAACATTGAAACTCAGGATTTTAAAAGGGCGGTTCGTTCGAAACAACGAATCCCCCCTGGCTACGGCCCTGACACTAGCTCGGTACTACTACGTTCTCCCCCCTGGCTACGGCCCTGACACTAGCTCGGTACTACTACGTTCTCCCCCCTGGCTACGGCCCTGACACTAGCTCGGTACTACTACGTTCTCCCCCCTGGCTACGGCCCTGACACTAGCTCGGTACTACTACGAATCCCCCCTGGCTACGGCCCTGACTCTAACTCGGTACTACTACGTTCTCCCCCCTGGCTACGGCCCTGACACTAGCTCGGTACTACTACGTTCTCCCCCCTGGCTACGGCCCTGACACTAGCTCGGTACTACTACGTTCTCCCCCCTGGCTACGGCCCTGACACTAGCTCGGTACTACTACGAATCCCCCCTGGCTACGGCCCTGACTCTAACTCGGTACTACTACGTTCTCCCCCCTGGCTACGGCCCTGACACTAGCTCGGTACTACTACGTTCTCCCCCCTGGCTACAGCCCTGACACTAGCTCGGTACTACTACGTTCTCCCCCCTGGCTACGGCCCTGACACTAGCTCGGTACTACTACGTTCTCCCCCCAGGCTACGGCCCTGACACTAGCTCGGTACTACTACGTTCTACCCCCTGGCTACGGCCCTGACACTAGCTCGGTACTACTACGTTCTCCCCCCTGGCTACGGCCCTGACACTAGCTCGGTACTACAACGAATCCCCCCTGGCTACGGCCCTGACACTAGGTCGGTACTACTACGTTCTCCCCCCTGGCTAGGGCCCTGACACTAGCTCGGTACTACTACGTTCTCCCCCCTGGCTACGGCCCTGACACTAGCTCGGTACTACTCTACGGCCCTGACACTAGCTCGGTACTACTACGTTCTCCCCCCTGGCTACGGCCCTGACACTAGGTCGGTACTACTACGTTCTCCCCCCTGGCTACGGCCCTGACACTAGCTCGGTACTACTCTACGGCCCTGACACTAGCTCGGTACTACTACGTTCTCCCCCCTGGCTACGGCCCTGACACTAGCTCGGTACTACTACGTTCTCCCCCCTGGCTACGGCCCTGACACTAGCTCGGTACTACAACGAATCCCCCCTGGCTACGGCCCTGACACTAGGTCGGTACTACTACGTTCTCCCCCCTGGCTAGGGCCCTGACACTAGCTCGGTACTACAACGAATCCCCCCTGGCTACGGCCCTGACACTAGGTCGGTACTACTACGTTCTCCCCCATGGCTACGGCCCTGACACTAGCTCGGTACCACTACGAATCCCCCCTGGCTACGGCCCTGACACTAGCTCGGTACTACTACGTTCTCCCCCCTGGCTAGGGCCCTGACACTAGCTCGGTACTACAACGAATCCCCCCTGGCTACGGCCCTGACACTAGCTCGGTACTACTACGTTCTCCCCCTGGCTACGGCCCTGACACTAGCTCGGTACTACTACGTTCCCCCCCCTGGCTACGGCCCTGACACTAGCTCGGTACTACTACGTTCTCCCCCCTGTCTACGGCTCTGACACTATCTCGGTACTACAACGTTCTCCCCCCTGGCTACGGCCCTGACACTAGCTCGGTACTACTACGTTCTCCCCCCTGGCTACGGGCCTGACACTAGCTCGGTACTACTCTACGGCCCTGACACTAACTAGCTCGGTACTACTACGTTCTCCCCCCTGGCTACGGCCCTGACACTAGCTCGGTACTACTACGTTCTCCCCCCTGGCTACGGCCCTGACACTAGCTCGGTACTACTACGTTCTCCCCCCTGGCTACGGCCCTGACACTAGCTCGGTACTACTACGTTCTCCCCCCTGGCTACGGCCCTGACACTAGCTCGGTACTACTACGTTCTCCCCCCTGGCTACGGCCCTGACACTAGCTCGGTACTACTACGTTCTCCCCCCTGGCTACGGCCCTGACACTAGCTCGGTACTACAACGAATCCCCCCTGGCTACGGCCCTGACACTAGGTCGGTACTACTACGTTCTCCCCCCTGGCTAGGGCCCTGACACTAGCTCGGTACTACAACGAATCCCCCCTGGCTACGGCCCTGACACTAGGTCGGTACTACTACGTTCTCCCCCATGGCTACGGCCCTGACACTAGCTCGGTACCACTACGAATCCCCCCTGGCTACGGCCCTGACACTAGCTCGGTACTACTACGTTCTCCCCCCTGGCTAGGGCCCTGACACTAGCTCGGTACTACAACGAATCCCCCCTGGCTACGGCCCTGACACTAGCTCGGTACTACTACGTTCTCCCCCCTGGCTACGGCCCTGACACTAGCTCGGTACTACTACGTTCCCCCCCCTGGCTACGGCCCTGACACTAGCTCGGTACTACTACGTTCTCCCCCCTGGCTACGGCCCTGACACTAGCTCGGTACTACAACGTTCTCCCCCCTGGCTACGGCCCTGACACTAGCTCGGTACTACTACGTTCTCCCCCCTGGCTACGGGCCTGACACTAGCTCGGTACTACACGTCCCCCCTGGTACGGCCCTGACACTAGCTCGGTACTACTACGTTCTCCCCCCTGGCTACGGCCCTGACACTAGCTCGGTACTACTACGTTCTCCCCCCTGGCTACGGCCCTGACACTAGCTCGGTACTACTACGTTCTCCCCCCTGGCTACGGCCCTGACACTAGCTCGGTACTACTACGTTCTCCCCCCTGGCTACGGCCCTGACACTAGCTCGGTACTACTACGTTCTCCCCCCTGGCTACGGCCCTGACACTAGCTCGGTACTACTACGTTCTCCCCCCTGGCTACGGCCCTGACACTAGCTCGGTACTACTACGTTCTCCCCCTGGCTACGGCCCTGACACTAGCTCGGTACTACTACGTTCTCCCCCCTGGCTACGGCCCTGACACTAGCTCGGTACTACTACGTTCTCCCCCCTGGCTACGGCCCTGACACTAGCTCGGTACTACTACGTTCTCCCCCCTGGCTACGGCCCTGACACTAGCTCGGTACTACTACGTTCTCCCCCCTGGCTACGGCCCTGACACTAGCTCGGTACTACTACGTTCTCCCCCCTGGCTACGGCCCTGACACTAGCTCGGTACTACTACGTTCTCCCCCCTGGCTACGGCCCTGACACTAGCTCGGTACTACTACGTTCTCCCCCCTGGCTACGGCCCTGACACTAGCTCGGTACTACTACGTTCTCCCCCCTGGCTACGGCCCTGACACTAGCTCGGTACTACTACGTTCTCCCCCCTGGCTACGGCCCTGACACTAGCTCGGTACTACAACGAATCCCCCCTGGCTACGGCCCTGACACTAGCTCGGTACTACTACGTTCTCCCCCCTGGCTACGGCCCTGACACTAGCTCGGTACTACTACGTTCTCCCCCCTGGCTACGGCCCTGACACTAGCTCGGTACTACTACGTTCTCCCCCCTGGCTACGGCCCTGACACTAGCTCGGTACTACTACGTTCTCCCCCCTGGCTACGGCCCTGACACTAGCTCGGTACTACTACGTTCTCCCCCCTGGCTACGGCCCTGACACTAGCTCGGTACTACTACGTTCTCCCCCCTGGCTACGGCCCTGACACTAGCTCGGTACTACAACGAATCCCCCCTGGCTACGGCCCTGACACTAGCTCGGTACTACTACGTTCTCCCCCCTGGCTACGGCCCTGACACTAGCTCGGTACTACTACGTTCTCCCCCCTGGCTACGGCCCTGACACTAGCTCGGTACTACTACGTTCTCCCCCCTGGCTACGGCCCTGACACTAGCTCGGTACTACTACGTTCTCCCCCCTGGCTACGGCCCTGACACTAGCTCGGTACTACTACGTTCTCCCCCCTGGCTACGGCCCTGACACTAGCTCGGTACTACTACGTTCTCCCCCCTGGCTACGGCCCTGACACTAGCTCGGTACTACTACGTTCTCCCCCCTGGCTACGGCCCTGACACTAGCTCGGTACTACTACGTTCTCCCCCCTGGCTACGGCCCTGACACTAGCTCGGTACTACTACGTTCTCCCCCCTGGCTACGGCCCTGACACTAGCTCGGTACTACTACGTTCTCCCCCCTGGCTACGGCCCTGACACTAGCTCGGTACTACTACGTTCTCCCCCTGGCTACGGCCCTGACACTAGCTCGGTACTACTACGTTCTCCCCCCTGGCTACGGCCCTGACACTAGCTCGGTACTACTACGTTCTCCCCCCTGGCTACGGCCCTGACACTAGCTCGGTACTACTACGTTCTCCCCCCTGGCTACGGCCCTGACACTAGCTCGGTACTACTACGTTCTCCCCCCTGGCTACGGCCCTGACACTAGCTCGGTACTACTACGTTCTCCCCCCTGGCTACGGCCCTGACACTAGCTCGGTACTACTACGTTCTCCCCCCTGGCTACGGCCCTGACACTAGCTCGGTACTACTACGTTCTCCCCCCTGGCTACGGCCCTGACACTAGCTCGGTACTACTACGTTCTCCCCCCTGGCTACGGCCCTGACACTAGCTCGGTACTACTCTACGGCCCTGACACTAGCTCGGTACTACTACGTTCTCCCCCCTGGCTACGGCCCTGACACTAGCTCGGTACTACTACGTTCTCCCCCCTGGCTACGGCCCTGACACTAGCTCGGTACTACTACGTTCTCCCCCCTGGCTACGGCCCTGACACTAGCTCGGTACTACTACGTTCTCCCCCCTGGCTACGGCCCTGACACTAGCTCGGTACTACTACGTTCTCCCCCCTGGCTACGGCCCTGACACTAGCTCGGTACTACTACGTTCTCCCCCCTGGCTACGGCCCTGACACTAGCTCGGTACTACTACGTATCCCCCCTGGCTACGGCCCTGACACTAGCTCGGTACTACTACGTTCTCCCCCCTGGCTACGGCCCTGACACTAGCTCGGTACTACACGAATCCCCCCTGGCTACGGCCCTGACACTAGCTCGGTACTACTACGTTCTCCCCCCTGGCTACGGCCCTGACACTAGCTCGGTACTACTACGAATCCCCCCTGGCTACGGCCCTGACACTAGCTCGGTACTACTACGTTCTCCCCCCTGGCTACGGCCCTGACACTAGCTCGGTACTACTACGTTCTCCCCCCTGGCTACGGCCCTGACACTAGCTCGGTACTACTACGTTCTCCCCCCTGGCTACGGCCCTGACACTAGCTCGGTACTACAACGAATTCCCCCCTGGCTACGGCCCTGACACTAGCTCGGTACTACTACGTTCTCCCCCCTGGCTACGGCCCTGACACTAGCTCGGTACTACTACGTTCTCCCCCCTGGCTACGGCCCTGACACTAGCTCGGTACTACTACGTTCTCCCCCCTGGCTACGGCCCTGACACTAGCTCGGTACTACTACGTTCTCCCCCTGGCTACGGCCCTGACACTAGCTCGGTACTACTACGTTCTCCCCCCTGGCTACGGCCCTGACACTAGCTCGGTACTACAACGAATCCCCCCTGGCTACGGCCCTGACACTAGCTCGGTACTACTACGTTCTCCCCCCTGGCTACGGCCCTGACACTAGCTCGGTACTACTACGTTCTCCCCCTGGCTACGGCCCTGACACTAGCTCGGTACTACTACGTTCTCCCCCCTGGCTACGGCCCTGACACTAGCTCGGTACTACAACGAATCCCCCCTGGCTACGGCCCTGACACTAGCTCGGTACTACTACGTTCTCCCCCCTGGCTACGGCCCTGACACTAGCTCGGTACTACTACGTTCTCCCCCCTGGCTACGGCCCTGACACTAGCTCGGTACTACTACGTTCTCCCCCCTGGCTACGGCCCTGACACTAGCTCGGTACTACAACGAATCCCCCCTGGCTACGGCCCTGACACTAGCTCGGTACTACTACGTTCTCCCCCCTGGCTACGGCCCTGACACTAGCTCGGTACTACTACGTTCTCCCCCCTGGCTACGGCCCTGACACTAGCTCGGTACTACTACGTTCTCCCCCCTGGCTACGGCCCTGACACTAGCTCGGTACTACAACGAATCCCCCCTGGCTACGGCCCTGACACTAGCTCGGTACTACTACGTTCTCCCCCCTGGCTACGGCCCTGACACTAGCTCGGTACTACTACGTTCTCCCCCCTGGCTACGGCCCTGACACTAGCTCGGTACTACTACGTTCTCCCCCCTGGCTACGGCCCTGACACTAGCTCGGTACTACTACGTTCTCCCCCCTGGCTACGACCCTGACACTAGCTCGGTACTACTACGTTCTCCCCCCTGGCTACGGCCCTGACACTAGCTCGGTACTACTACGTTCTCCCCCCTGGCTACGGCCCTGACACTAGCTCGGTACTACAACGAATCCCCCCTGGCTACGGCCCTGACACTAGCTCGGTACTACAACGAATCCCCCCTGGCTACGGCCCTGACACTAGCTCGGTACTACAACGAATCCCCCCTGGCTACGGCCCTGACACTAGCTCGGTACTACAACGAATCCCCCCTGGCTACGGCCCTGACACTAGCTCGGTACTACTACGTTCTCCCCCCTGGCTACGGCCCTGACACTAGCTCGGTACTACTACGTTCTCCCCCCTGGCTACGGCCCTGACACTAGCTCGGTACTACTACGTTCTCCCCCCTGGCTACGGCCCTGACACTAGCTCGGTACTACTACGTTCTCCCCCCTGGCTACGGCCCTGACACTAGCTCGGTACTACAACGAATCCCCCCTGGCTACGGCCCTGACACTAGCTCGGTACTACTACGTTCTCCCCCCTGGCTACGGCCCTGACACTAGCTCGGTACTACTACGTTCTCCTCCCTGGCTACGGCCCTGACACTAGCTCGGTACTACAACGAATCCCCCCTGGCTACGGCCCTGACACTAGCTCGGTACTACAACGAATCCCCCCTGGCTACGGCCCTGACACTAGCTCGGTACTACAATGAATCCCCCCTGGCTACGGCCCTGACACTAGCTCGGTACTACAACGAATCCCCCCTGGCTACGGCCCTGACACTAGCTCGGTACTACTACGTTCTCCCCCCTGGCTACGGCCCTGACACTAGCTCGGTACTACTACGTTCTCCCCCCTGGCTACGGCCCTGACACTAGCTCGGTACTAGTACGTTCTCCCCCCTGGCTACGGCCCTGACACTAGCTCGGTACTACTCTACGGCCCTGACACTAGCTCGGTACTACTCTACGGCCCTGACACTAGCTCGGTACTACTCTACGGCCCTGACACTAGCTCGGTACTACTACGTTCTCCCCCCTGGCTACGGCCCTGACACTAGCTCGGTACTACTACGTTCTCCCCCCTGGCTACGGCCCTGACACTAGCTCGGTACTACTACGTTCTCCCCCCTGGCTACGGCCCTGACACTAGCTCGGTACTACAACGAATCCCCCCTGGCTACGGCCCTGACACTAGCTCGGTACTACAACGAATCCCCCCTGGCTACGGCCCTGACACTAGCTCGGTACTACTACGTTCTCCCCCCTGGCTACGGCCCTGACACTAGCTCGGTACTACTACGTTCTCCCCCCTGGCTACGGCCCTGACACTAGCTCGGTACTACTACGTTCTCCCCCCTGGCTACGGCCCTGACACTAGCTCGGTACTACAACGAATCCCCCCTGGCTACGGCCCTGACACTAGCTCGGTACTACAACGAATCCCCCCTGGCTACGGCCCTGACACTAGCTCGGTACTACAACGAATCCCCCCTGGCTACGGCCCTGACACTAGCTCGGTACTACTACGTTCTCCCCCCTGGCTACGGCCCTGACACTAGCTCGGTACTACAACGAATCCCCCCTGGCTACGGCCCTGACACTAACTCGGTACTACTACGTTCTCCCCCCTGGCTACGGCCCTGACACTAGCTCGGTACTACTACGTTCTCCCCCCTGGCTACGGCCCTGACACTAGCTCGGTAAACAACGAATTCCACCTGGCTACGGCCCTGACACTAGCTCGGTACTACAACGAATCCCCCCTGGCTACGGCCCTGACACTAGCTCGGTACTACTACGAATCCCCCCTGGCTACGGCCCTGACACTAGCTCGGTAAACAACGAATTCCACCTGGCTACGGCCCTGACACTAGCTCGGTACTACTACGAATCCCCCCTGGCTACGGCCCTGACACTAGCTCGGTACCACTACGAATCCCCCCTGGCTACGGCCCTGACACTAGCTCGGTACTACTCTACGACACTGACACTAGCTCGGTACTACTACGTTCTCCCCCCTGGCTACGGCCCTGACACTAGCTCGGTACTACAACGAATCCCCCCTGGTTACGGCCCTGACACTAGCTCGGTACCACTACGAATCCCCCCTGGCTACGGCCCTGACACTAGCTCGGTACTACTACGTTCTCCCCCCTGGCTACGGCCCTGACACTAGCTCGGTACTACAACGAATCCCCCCTTGCTACGGCCCTGACACTAGCTCGGTACTACTACGTTCTCCCCCCTGGCTACGTCCCTGACACTAGCTCGGTACTACTACGTTCTCCCCCCTGGCTACGGCCCTGACACTAGCTCGGTACTACTACGTTCTTCCCCCTGGCTACGGCCCTGACACTAGCTCGGTACTACTACGTTCTCCCCCTGGCAACGGCCCTGACACTAGCTCGGTACTACTACGTTCTCCCCCCTGGCTACGGCCCTGACACTAGCTCGGTACTACTACGTTCTCCCCCCTGGCTACGGCCCTGACACTAGCTCGGTACTACTACGTTCTCCCCCCTGGCTACGGGCCTGACACTAGCTCGGTACTACTATGTTCTCCCCCCTGGCTGCGGCCCGGACACTAGCTCGGTACTACTCTACGGCCCTGACACTAGCTCGGTACTACTCTACGACCCTGACACTAGCTCGGTACTACTCTACGACCCTGACACTAGCTCGGTACTACTACATTCTCCCCCTTGGCTGCGGCCCTGACACTAGCTCGGTACTACTCTACGGCCCTGACACTAGCTCGGTACTACTCTACGACCCTGACACTAGCTCGGTACTACTCTACGACCCTGACACTAGCTCGGTACTACTACGTTTTCCCCCCTGGCTGCGGCCCTGACACTAGCTCGGTACTACTCTACGGCCCTGACACTAGCTCGGTACTACTCTACGACCCTGACACTAGCTCGGTACTACTCTACGGCCCTGACACTAGCTCGGTACTACTCTACGACCCTGACACTAGCTCGGTACTACTACGTTCTCCCCCCTGGCTACGGCCCTGACACTAGCTCGGTACTACTACGTTCTCCCCCCTGGCTACGGGCCTGACACTAGCTCGGTACTACTACGTTCTCCCCCCTGGCTACGGGCCTGACACTAGCTCGGTACTACAACGAATCCCCCCTGGCTACGGCCGCCCTGACACTAGCTCGGTACTACAACGAATCCCCCCTGGCTACGGCCCTGACACTAGCTCGGTACTACAACGAATCCCCCCTGGCTACGGCCCTGACACTAGCTCGGTACTACAACGAATCCCCCCTGGCTACGGCCCTGACACTAGCTCGGTACTACAACGAATCCCCCCTGGCTACGGCCCTGACACTAGCTCGGTACTACAACAAATCCCCCCTGGCTTCGGCCCTGACACTAGCTCGGTACTACAACGAATCCCCCCTGGCTACGGCCCTGACACTAGCTCGGTACTACTACGTTCTCCCCCCTGGCTACGGCCCTGACACTAGCTCGGTACTACTACGTTCTCCCCCCTGGCTACGGCCCTGACACTAGCTCGGTACTACTACGTTCTCCCCCCTGGCTACGGCCCTGACACTAGCTCGGTACTACAACGAATCCCCCCTGGCTACGGCCCTGACACTAGCTCGGTACTACTACGTTCTCCCCCCTGGCTACGGCCCTGACACTAGCTCGGTACTACAACGAATCCCCCCTGGCTACGGCCCTGACACTAGCTCGGTACTACAACGAATCCCCCCTGGCTACGGCCCTGACACTAACTCGGTACTACTACGTTCTCCCCCCTGGCTACGGCCCTGACACTAGCTCGGTACTACTACGTTCTCCCCCCTGGCTACGGCCCTGACACTAGCTCGGTAAACAACGAATTCCACCTGGCTACGGCCCTGACACTAGCTCGGTACTACAACGAATCCCCCCTGGCTACGGCCCTGACACTAGCTCGGTACTACTACGAATCCCCCCTGGCTACGGCCCTGACACTAGCTCGGTAAACAACGAATTCCACCTGGCTACGGCCCTGACACTAGCTCGGTACTACTACGAATCCCCCCTGGCTACGGCCCTGACACTAGCTCGGTACCACTACGAATCCCCCCTGGCTACGGCCCTGACACTAGCTCGGTACTACTACGTTCTCCCCCCTGGCTACGGCCCTGACACTAGCTCGGTACTGCTACGTTCTCCCCCTGGCAACGGCCCTGACACTAGCTCGGTACTACTACGTTCTCCCCCCTGGCTACGGCCCTGACACTAGCTCGGTACTACTACGTTCTCCCCCCTGGATACGGCCCTGACACTAGCTCGGTACTACTACGTTCTCCCCCCTGGCTACGGGCCTGACACTAGCTCGGTACTACTACGTTCTCCCCCCTGGCTGCGGCCCTGACACTAGCTCGGTACTACTCTACGGCCCTGACACTAGCTCGGTACTACTCTACGACCCTGACACTAGCTCGGTACTACTCTACGACCCTGACACTAGCTCGGTACTACTACGTTCTCCCCCCTGGCTGCGGCCCTGACACTAGCTCGGTACTACTCTACGGCCCTGACACTAGCTCGGTACTACTCTACGACCCTGACACTAGCTCGGTACTACTCTACGGCCCTGACACTAGCTCGGTACTACTCTACGACCCTGACACTAGCTCGGTACTACTACGTTCTCCCCCCTGGCTACGGCCCTGACACTAGCTCGGTACTACTACGTTCTCCCCCCTGGCTACGGGCCTGACACTAGCTCGGTACTACTACGTTCTCCCCCCTGGCTACGGGCCTGACACTAGCTCGGTACTACAACGAATCCCCCCTGGCTACGGCCGCCCTGACACTAGCTCGGTACTACAACGAATCCCCCCTGGCTACGGCCCTGACACTAGCTCGGTACTACTCTACGACCCTGACACTAGCTCGGTACTACTACGTTCCCCCCCCTGGCTACGGCCCTGACACTAGCTCGGTACTACTCTACGGCCCTGACACTAGCTCGGTACTACTACGTTCTCCCCCCTGGCTACGGCCCTGACACTAGGTCGGTACTACTACGTTCTCCCCCCTGGCTACGGCCCTGACACTAGCTCGGTACTACTACGTTCTCCCCCCTGGCTACGGCCCTGACACTAGCTCGGTACTACAACGAATCCCCCCTGGCTACGGCCCTGACACTAGCTCGGTACTACAACGAATCCCCCCTGGCTACGGCCCTGACACTAACTCGGTACTACTACGTTCTCCCCCCTGGCTACGGCCCTGACACTAGCTCGGTACTACTACGTTCTCCCCCCTGGCTACGGCCCTGACACTAGCTCGGTAAACAACGAATTCCACCTGGCTACGGCCCTGACACTAGCTCGGTACTACAACGAATCCCCCCTGGCTACGGCCCTGACACTAGCTCGGTACTACTACGAATCCCCCCTGGCTACGGCCCTGACACTAGCTCGGTAAACAACGAATTCCACCTGGCTACGGCCCTGACACTAGCTCGGTACTACTACGAATCCCCCCTGGCTACGGCCCTGACACTAGCTCGGTACCACTACGAATCCCCCCTGGCTACGGCCCTGACACTAGCTCGGTACTACTCTACGACCCTGACACTAGCTCGGTACTACTACGTTCTCCCCCCTGGCTACGGCCCTGACACTAGCTCGGTACTACTACGTTCTCCCCCCTGGCTACGGCCCTGACACTAGCTCGGTACTACAACGAATCCCCCCTGGTTACGGCCCTGACACTAGCTCGGTACCACTACGAATCCCCCCTGGCTACGGCCCTGACACTAGCTCGGTACTACTACGTTCTCCCCCCTGGCTACGGCCCTGACACTAGCTCGGTACTACAACGAATCCCCCCTTGCTACGGCCCTGACACTAGCTCGGTACTACTACGTTCTCCCCCCTGGCTACGTCCCTGACACTAGCTCGGTACTACTACGTTCTCCCCCCTGGCTACGGCCCTGACACTAGCTCGGTACTACTACGTTCTCCCCCCTGGCTACGGCCCTGACACTAGCTCGGTACTGCTACGTTCTCCCCCTGGCAACGGCCCTGACACTAGCTCGGTACTACTACGTTCTCCCCCCTGGCTACGGCCCTGACACTAGCTCGGTACTACTACGTTCTCCCCCCTGGATACGGCCCTGACACTAGCTCGGTACTACTACGTTCTCCCCCCTGGCTACGGGCCTGACACTAGCTCGGTACTACTACGTTCTCCCCCCTGGCTGCGGCCCTGACACTAGCTCGGTACTACTCTACGGCCCTGACACTAGCTCGGTACTACTCTACGACCCTGACACTAGCTCGGTACTACTCTACGACCCTGACACTAGCTCGGTACTACTACGTTCTCCCCCCTGGCTGCGGCCCTGACACTAGCTCGGTACTACTCTACGGCCCTGACACTAGCTCGGTACTACTCTACGACCCTGACACTAGCTCGGTACTACTCTACGGCCCTGACACTAGCTCGGTACTACTCTACGACCCTGACACTAGCTCGGTACTACTACGTTCTCCCCCCTGGCTACGGCCCTGACACTAGCTCGGTACTACTACGTTCTCCCCCCTGGCTACGGGCCTGACACTAGCTCGGTACTACTACGTTCTCCCCCCTGGCTACGTCCCTGACACTAGCTCGGTACTACTACGTTCTCCCCCCTGGCTACGGCCCTGACACTAGCTCGGTACTACTACGTTCTCCCCCCTGGCTACGGCCCTGACACTAGCTCGGTACTGCTACGTTCTCCCCCTGGCTACGGGCCTGACACTAGCTCGGTACTACTACGTTCTCCCCCCTGGCTACGGCCCTGACACTAGCTCGGTACTACTACGTTCTCCCCCCTGGATACGGCCCTGACACTAGCTCGGTACTACTACGTTCTCCCCCCTGGCTACGGGCCTGACACTAGCTCGGTACTACTACGTTCTCCCCCCTGGCTGCGGCCCTGACACTAGCTCGGTACTACTCTACGGCCCTGACACTAGCTCGGTACTACTCTACGACCCTGACACTAGCTCGGTACTACTCTACGACCCTGACACTAGCTCGGTACTACTACGTTCTCCCCCCTGGCTGCGGCCCTGACACTAGCTCGGTACTACTCTACGGCCCTGACACTAGCTCGGTACTACTCTACGACCCTGACACTAGCTCGGTACTACTCTACGGCCCTGACACTAGCTCGGTACTACTCTACGACCCTGACACTAGCTCGGTACTACTACGTTCTCCCCCCTGGCTACGGCCCTGACACTAGCTCGGTACTACTACGTTCTCCCCCCTGGCTACGGGCCGGACACTAGCTCGGTACTACTACGTTCTCCCCCCTGGCTACGGGCCTGACACTAGCTCGGTACTACAACGAATCCCCCCTGGCTACGGCCGCCCTGACACTAGCTCGGTACTACAACGAATCCCCCCTGGCTACGGCCCTGACACTAGCTCGGTACTACTCTACGACCCTGACACTAGCTCGGTACTACTACGTTCCCCCCCCTGGCTACGGCCCTGACACTAGCTCGGTACTACTCTACGGCCCTGACACTAGCTCGGTACTACTACGTTCTCCCCCCTGGCTACGGCCCTGACACTAGGTCGGTACTACTACGTTCTCCCCCCTGGCTACGGCCCTGACACTAGCTCGGTACTACTACGTTCTCCCCCCTGGCTACGGCCCTGACACTAGCTCGGTACTACTACGTTCTCCCCCCTGGCTACGGCCCTGACACTAGGTCGGTACTACTACGTTCACAATTTTATCACCGGGCTAGGGAAATACGGTATTCATGACGCAATCGATAAGATAGAACCGGTACTAAATTATACAGTTTAGTATCGAATTTAGCACTGTCTGAACCAGTGTTACACCTAGGTGCTAGTTCGGAGCTAGTTTATACTGAAACAGATGTGTGTAGGCCTATATCAGTACCACGGTACCCAACCAGGGCGCATCTCTGCCTTGCATCCTTAAGTGGTAGCTAAATGAGTACTGCAGTTTCCTCTGGGGAGTAAAGTTCTGGGGGGACCGCACTGGAAATAAGTCGTCAGACTTTGTGCGTAATCCCTGGCCTAGCGGCCGAAGAAGATTTACTTTACTTTACTTAGCTCACAGTTAAAGCTCAATTTCATTTAATTAAGCTAAACAATTAACTAAGTGCACCTTCACAGTTACGAATGGGTGTTTCATTGTAATTGTTATTAATTGGCAAAGGGCAGCTTGTTCTGATTAAAACAGTGTAATATTATTAAGTAATTAATGTTGATGCTAATTACTAAATCCTTTACTGATGCGGTTTGCTTGAGTTGTAGTTAGAATTGGTTGCCCGGAAACATTCGAAAATTTCCTTTAATTTTTCGTTTATGGCTGCAATTTTCAAAGAAAAAAAGCTGAAAAGTATTCAGTCTAGTCTGCTAGGGATGAAACACAATTAGTGGAGTAATTCACTAAACTATTAGAAGCGGCTCTAGATTCAGTGAATTTTACCGTTAATCTTAATTTGTGAGCATTATTTTATTTATATTATTATTCATAGGCCTACATACAAATATCACGGGCTAAATTTATAATTTAACAACTTTAAACTGTGTTCTTGACACTCATTTATTATTTTTTTGTATTTGTTAAATACAGTATTTTACGTAATATTATTTATACTCTCTCTCGAGAGAGAGGCGTCCGTGTGTCGCAACATATCTTTATTAACATTTGTTGTTGATGGTTTCTTAAATTGCAAATTCATTTCTTATATATTTTGGCTTTGACGTATCGAAAATTAAACTCGGTAAAAACACCCGTAATATAATTTTATTTTCCCAGCTTATTTGATTTCTGAAAACACAAGTACTGGTGATCTATAAAGAAGCGATTCGTCGTGGGTGGTTGATACATCTATAAGCGGCGTTTTTTCATGTTACTAACTACAGAACCAGTTAAATACTAGTAACTGTCGAGGAGACAGTGCCAGTGACTTGAGAAAGTGTGAGACAATTGGGGTTACTATTCCCAACTTGTACACAGTGTTAAGTTATGGTAAAATATATTTAGAATTACTTTTACGGAAATTTACGGAAAACTGTCATCTTTTAAGTTGTTAGTTTTAAAATGTTTTAGTTGGCGGAATATTTATTTAGATATGCAATTTCGAACGCCGCTATAACAGTTATTTATCAACGAAATTTATCACAGGTTTGGATTGGAATACTTGTAGGGGATTATTATAGAACCAAGTGATAGCTGCGAATAAGCAACTGGTCTCATAAATAGGCTACTTTTTAAGTTTTCCGCACATGATGCACCCCACGAGGTGTTGTTTTCCCTTCCGTACATGGCGCACCCCACGAGGTGTTGTTTTCCCTTCCGTACATGGCGCACCCCACGAGGTATTGTTTTCCCTTCCGTACATGATGCACCCCCACAAGGTGTTGTTTTCCCTTCCGTTCATGATGCACCCCGACGAGGTGTTGTTTTCCCTTCCGTTCATGATGCACCCCCCCCCAAGGTGTTGTTTTCCCTTCCGTTCATGATGCACCCCCCCAAGGTGTTGTTTTCCCTTCCGTTCATGATGCACCCCCACAAGGTGTTGTTTTCCCTTCCGTTCATGATGCACCCCCACAAGGTGTTGTTTTCCCTTCCGTTCATGATGCACCCCGACGAGGTGTTGTTTTCCCTTCCGTTCATGATGCACCCCCCCCCCCAAGGTGTTGTTTTCCCTTCCGTTCATGATGCACCCCCACAAGGTGTTGTTTTCCCTTCCGTTCATGATGCACCCCCACAAGGTGTTGTTTTCCCTTCCGTTCATGATGCACCCCGACGAGGTGTTATTTTATCTTCCGTACATGACATGGTGCACCCCACAAGATGTGGTTTTCTGATGAAAAAATACACCGTACAACAGAAAAAGATCATCTAACATTATATTAAATATTCATTCACTCCATTGTTAAGCTCAAAATAAAATATTGCTTTAGCAGATTAGCACTGTGAAAATATGTAAGTAGGACAGTTGAAATGTCGTTCAATAGAAGCACATAAACAGACAAAAATAGTCAATACAGGGGAAAAATCAAAAACACCCAAAATTACAAATAACCAACCAATGTTAATTAAATATTGATCCTACTAACAAACTCGGAAACTGTAAATAAATAATTAAAAGTTTTTCTCACACTCATCTACAGGGGATTTATTGTTCTTCAAGTATTTAAACCTTTCTACTAGAGAATCCAATAGTTTCTCTCCATGAACCACATTGTCTCTGGTGCGAACATTCACTGACCCCGCCGCCATTTCCTTCTCCCCAACAACCAAGATAAAGTTATACTGAGCGAGCTGAGCGTTCCTAATCTTCTTATTGAGAGTGTTCCCCGACTCAGTGTCGAGTTCGATCCAATCGAACCCCTCCGATTCCAGTCGACGGGCCACACCGGTGGCGTACTCGTTAAACTTCGGATCCACCGGGATTACTACCGCTTGCCTCGGGCTCAACCAGAGCGGCCACTTCCCCGCGTAGTTCTCCGTAAGAATCGCGATCATCCGCTCAAACGATCCAAGGACCGCCCTGTGGATGATAACTGGACGAACCTCTTCCTGATTCCGATCCGTGAAGGTTAGATTGAAACGGATAGGCAGCTGGAAGTCGAGCTGGATAGTGGCGCACTGATGGGGCCGTTTCAACGCGTCGAGGATGGTGATGTCGATCTTGGGGCCGTAGAATGCGCCGTCCCCTTCGTTGAGCTCCCAGGGGCGGTCGAACGCGTTCAGGGATTCCTTGAGCATCGCTTCCGCGGCCTCCCACTTCGAGGCCTCGCCCATGAACTGCTCCGGACGCGTTGCTAGACGCAGCTGGAAGTCGAATCCGAACGTCCCGTAGACCGTGGCCAGGAAGTCCAGACAGCCGGTGATCTCGGAAGCCACGTCGGTCTCGGCGCAGAAGATGTGCGCGTCGTCCTGCTGGAAGCGACGGACCCGGATGAGGCCGCTGAGAGCGCCGCTCAACTCGTTGCGATGCAACACGCCGAAGTCGGCGAGACGCAACGGGAGCTCCCGCCACGACCGGTTCCGACAATCGAACATCAGACAATGTCCCGGGCAGTTCATCGGCTTCATTCCGAACTGCTCGCGTTCCACATCGAATTGGAACATATTGTCCTTGTAGTGGTCCCAATGGCCGGATTGCTTCCATAGTTTGCTATTATACACGTTGGGCGTTACAACTTCGCTGAATCCGCGCTTGCGATACTCGCCACGTATAAATTCGCTCAAGGTGTTGTAGATGTACGCGCCTCTAGGGAGGAAGAAACACGAGCCAGGACTCAACTCGTGGAAGAAGAACAACTCCTGATCGCGACCGATCTTTCTGTGGTCCCGTTTCGCCGCCTCTTCCTGGAAGATTCGCCACTCTTTCAGCTGTTTGGCGTCCGGGAAACTTATCCCGTAGACCCGCTGCAACGACTCAGCGTCCGCCTTCCCTTCCCAGTAGGTGGACGAGTTCTTAGTGACGGCGAGCGCTTTTATCCTGCCAGTGTGACGGACGTGCGGCCCGCGACACAAGTCGATTAGCGAACCGCAACGGTAGATAGTCGTAGTCGGGGTGTCGACTTTCTCATCGATAATCCGCTGCTTGAATATATTATAGTTGAACATCTCTTTGAGTCTCTCTTTGGAGACTTCCAGACGCTGAAAGGGCTGCTTCTCTTTCACGATGGATTTAGCGAGTTTCTCTAGGTCGGTGTAATCGTTAGAACTCACAGAACGACCGTCTCCGAGGTACATATCGTAGTAGAAACCCTCTGCGATGGGCGGCCCATAGCACAAACACCCGCCGTAGTAACGTTCCATCGCCTCGCCTAGTAGATGCGCGGACGAGTGCCAGTAAACCGCCTTCCCTTCTGGGTCGTCGAACTTTACCAGTTCGAGGCGGCAACTCGCTTCCAGGGCGCGGTCCATGTCCCACAGAACGCCGTCTACGCGCCCGATAACAGCGGCGTCGGACAGCGATTGGCTAATTCCCTTCGCGACGTCGAATGGCGTCGTGACGTAAGAGACACCATTTATTACGGTGCCGTCTGATAGTTTGATTTCTATTGGTAGTTTGGGTTTCGACTTTAACTCCTCATCAGCCTCCGCTTGCCACTTATCCCACAGATCGAGACGATGTTGGATGTAATTTGGCCAACTTTTGTCGCCCTCCGCCGCCGGGTGGAGTTTATCCCCAACACCCAACCCCGCCAGCCCCGAAACCTCCGTATCTAATTCTCCCATTTTGATAGCAGAGCTAAGTAATCTTAGGGAACGTAGTAGGAATTTAACGTCTGTTTTGATGTAGGAAATATGCTGGTTTCGAATTAATTGGCATATACAATTCCGGAACATCCAGAAATTAGTGTGTAGTGTAGTATTAGTAACTGTCTTCAGGTCTTACGCGTAAAGCTTATTTGTAAACAATAGGCCTATTAACTAACTTCACAACTGACTAATGCTGTAATGTACGGAAGTACAGTACAACAGTGATCCTAATCCGATACGAACAGGAATCAGATTAAGAAATAATATTATTATCATCATTCATTCTCAAGAATGCAAGATAATTTATCAGTTCAACAGTTCAATTTAGGAGGACCCTCTTTCACAACCTACTGACCTAGCTGGCTGGAGCCTAACGAAGTAATAATAAAATTGATTATGATGGTCAGGCTCAGGATGGTAGCCAATAAACATGGCCCATTGCATTTTCATAGTTATATCATTGGTCGCTAATATATTATATACACTTTTTTCTTAATATTGCCCTGCTTTACTCTTAGAACTCGTTGTCTTGCCGATCAATACTTGTAATTTAAGGATATTATCTCTTATTGTATTGCCATACCACCATACTTAAAGGTGGCAGCGATTACTAGCACCACCGTGCTACACGCTGTCTCCATCCGTCTAAATTAATAAAATTATCAATTTGTAACAATTTAAGTATTCCCATTGTGTATGTATGTATATTGTTATTATTGGAAATATTATTGGAAAATAAACTGAATTGAATTGAAAAAAAAAAAATAGATTGCCTCAATCCCTTGCCGCACACTCAGATAAATTATGTGGAATACCGGTACCGACCGGGCATTGTTGCTATAGGGCCTAGACTAGAAGGCGGAGGGCCGTTTATTGGAAAAATAGTTAAGCCTTCGGCCCATGTGAATGTCAAGTATACCAGACTTTCTGCTGTTATATTTCACTTTGCAGTTTACCCCCACAGCCGGCCCCATGCACCATGCGAAGAATACCAAAATAATAGATTGATGATAAACGAATTGGTATCTGTACAGGTTATATTATAAAAATAAAGTTCAATCAAATTCCGACCGAAAGTGAAATCCTGGTATAATATTCACATCACATTGGTGGAATTCCCCAAAATTTATCAGGCAAATAATCAAGCAGGATCACCCCGCCTCCCCCCAAGATTCTTAACGAGATAATTTAGAGTTAAGATATTAAGATATACCATATTCAGATATTATATATATATATATAGTGGCACAAGGTGTTTGCAAGTTAAAAAAAGGTTCCTGTGCAATTTGGTCGCATACGAAATCTAGTCTCGTTTATTGTTTTTGTTAGAAAACATACGCCAATCGCCAATGTAACCTGCTCCATTTGCCGTTACCAAGATAATTTAAATTAATTTAAATTACAGTAGTAAACACCGGGTCCAATGGTTCAATTGGGTTTTGCGGAAATTATTTGCCATTAACTTAACTTTAAGCTAAGATACATATATTTTGAGTATGTGATACCTATAGCAATTATTATTCAGCATAAAAATACCAGATAATTATTTAATAGGCTGATAAGTGGTGATGTTTGAGAAAGCCTATTATTACAAACATTTATTTTATATTAGGTTTCATGGTGATGGTTCGCTACCGATTGAATGTATATCATTTATAACAATTAATAATAAATATTTAAGGAACATCTTGAGAATAACAAACAATACATTTTTTAGCATTTTTAGATACAGTTAGAAATTTAACGATATCAGTTAGTGATACTATGCCATGTGCCATACACGTTTTAGATGGACTATATGGAAGGCCCCCCTCATGGATTACTATTTTACTACATTATTAGTCTAACCACAGGCCCAGCTGCATTATCAGCCATTAGTTACACATATTTGGCCGTGACGTCAATAGGGAGTGATGAAATTGTTATTCACACGCTAAACCAATAGCGTCGGTGGATGACGGAATCTATCCTCTTTGCCAAACCAATAGGATCACAGCATTCTCCCTTATGCACCAACTTCCCACTTCATGTAGTATTCAATCCAACGCAATTCCGCACTAAATAGTGTGGGCGAAACATATTATAATTAGGGGTACATAAAGTGAAAGTTCATAAGTACAATAGGCAAGGAGTAGCAGAGCAGAAGCCAGAAGGACTAACACCTACATATTCGACACTAAATCTAAATGTATATGTCGAAATATGTGTTAGTCCTTCCGCTACAAAAATTAGGTACGTGTATACGTGATAAGTCCCCACCATATCCCAAACCATCGTGATCGACGTTCACTTGGTTCCTCTGACTGGTATTCGGCGCCGCGCCTCTACCAAAATAGTTTTGAATGATTTCCACCTCGAAATTGTTGGATTTGCTGCACCTCAAAATGTGGGAAACCATCCGAAGGCATGTCAGAATAGTCAGTAAATGTAACGAAACGATCCTCCAAAGCTATTCTCTACGTTTTATATCTGTTAAATCTCGAACGTCAAACGACATAATTTATAACCCCTAAACCCCACCATGTCCTACTAAAGATAGTAGCAGTAGGTCATGCATTGCTCCACATGTTTTATCTTTATTGTCGTTTGATTATGGTCGTTTGATTTATTATTTTATATTCTTCTTTATTGTGACCCGGTTTGTTTTGGTTTTACTGTAATTTAATTGTTATTTCATATTCGAATCATCGAATGTCGAATATACAACGTCAACTAATTGCCTATACTAACTATATTAACAACTAATTGCCTATAAGGCACATCAACTAATTGCCTATAAGGCATAGGTGCGTGTGATGGGGAATAAGATATGCAAAGTCGGCAATGACGTCCAGGTGGGATCGAAGGTGGACCTCTAGGTTGGAAGTCTGTATTTTTTTCAGTTAAAATTTGAGGAGAAATAGCCTCATGATTCTGAGATATGGGGAATGTCCCGAAATACTGTAGGCCTATATTTAAATGTGCACGTAATGCTGCTAAATAAAGGTCGTGTTAAATGATAAAAATCGTATTGTTTTGGTTAGAACGTGCCACTCTGATTATCTCCCTTAATTGATAAGTTAATATTAAGACGAGATATTAATTCACCTAAACTGTAGATGGGATTGTGTCCTGTTTTGTAGGACATAATTTATAAATTATACAGACCTGTTAGGAAGTCACATTACATGTACAGTAGTAGGAGGCTAATCGAAAAGCGAAGGCCCTACGTCTACGTGGTTTGGAGAGATGTGAGATATTAATAAAAAAAAAACCAGCTGTTGAGGACGTAGTGTTACCATGATGAGCTGCAGGCACAAAACAACAGCCGCAAGTAATTTCCATACAGCCAGCGCATAAAAATGCAACGTGGCAATATAAATTCTGTGTCTACTGGATTGCCAGTGCCACGTTGTTACCATGTATGAATCAAAGCAGATCATATTCGTGAGGTGGTTTAAATGCTCAGTCGCTCAGTCCAATAGGTAAGTTTGTTCTGTTATCTGGAGTCACTACGGTAGATCAGGATAGGAGTTCGGCAATAGACCTCCGCATTCACAAAGGGATTGAACTAGCTGTCCAGGATGTGTAATTCGCTAATTCACCTTTTGTAATTCGTCTAGCTCGTTGTGGTGCGAGAGTATGTGTAGGCCTACTCACAATGTGAACTCACTCCAGAGTAGCCTACACGACAAGATCGTATACGTTAAAACTTAAAATCGAGTTATGTTGTAGTTTTAATGGTAGATACAGTACTAATCTAAATATATTTATCATATTGCCATTTCGTTTATTAACACATGTCTTTAGTGATTGTATCGCTGAAAAGGTAGTGACAATTAAATTAAAATAAGCGAAATAAAATAAAATAAAATAAAAATAAATCCAAAGTGGATGAACAATAACCCATGCATAAAATCAGATTAATTAAATGGATGAAAAAGTCAACATACTAGGCCAACTACAAGTTTCTCAGAACAAATGAGTAATATTTATTAAAAGACTACAAACAGTAGGAACCATCTAACTGCAGATGATGTTTTAGACAGCTACGCCTTAACCATGCTGCCATATGTGCGTAAAGGCCCGTTCACATCCAACGGAACGGTAGACCGTTCCGCAGTGTACGGTGTACCGCAGGGCCAGCGGTACACCGCTGACTGTGAACGACCCAACAGGTAGTTGTGCGCTAAACCGCGCGGTTTACCGCAGCCCATTTAAACAATGTTAAAACAATTAATGTAAATTTCCTGTTGAATTCACAGTAGACAGATAGACAATCAGTTACCGCAACGGTACCGTTGGGTGTGAACGGGCTCCGGGTAGTACCGCAGGCTTACCGCTTCAATACCGCCAGACTACTTTACCGCTCACGCACCGTTGGATGTGAACGGGGCTTAAGGTGTATAATGGTTAGTAATAGTGTCTTAATTTTTACCTAAATCAAAAATTAAACAGAGTGCGTGATACACACTCTTACAGTACCAGAGTTACAGTAGGAGGCTTAATGCTTCAAATTTGAGACAGGGGTGTGAGTGTTTGTGTGTGTGTGTGTGTGGGGGGGGGGGGGGGGGGGGGTGGGACTTTTACCTCATTAATGTTATTATTTTAAACTGGTATTAATAATTGGACGATTTGCCTAATGAAATTTTAACGGAAGGGTCAAGGGGTTGATGGGGAGGCGGCCTAAGTTGCGATCGGGGTTCGGGGGGCCTTCAACAGGCAAACTCAAGCGTTGTTCGAGACGGGGTACTCGCGCCCCAGGCCAACAAGCTCCTACGAGTAATCGCCGAGAAGTATTTGTGGGCGACCCTACAGTGTCGCCATGGTCTGGAGTACCCACCAGGGCCGGGGACAGTTTTCCCTTATCCGGGGCGCCTCACGTTGCGTTCGCGGGTGGCGCATCAAATGGAGGTGTGGGCTCGGCTGGAAGATGGTGGGTGCTGGGCTGCCCTAGGCCAGTGCTTGTGCCAACCAAAACAATAAACGAAAGTTAACAATGTTACAAAATTATGCAGGTTACTTCGGTGCGCCGCAATGCAGTACACAAACATATTTAGCGAGGGAAACAAATGCGCGCAGATATATATTGAGGTTATATATATTATTGATGATATATATTGAGATTTATATTAATCATCATCTTATTCATGCCGGTGTTTTAAGCTCACGTTCTCTGATAACTTCATTTTACTTGTAGGGCCCCCTATACTTAAGTTATTAGACCTAGCTAGCATTAGCATATTGTAGCAATTTACATAAGTTTGTAATGTATCCGTTAATATCCTGCTGTATTGAGCTACTTTTAGCTTCATTGCTAACTATATGGTGGGAATGTAACTCCCCCTTTCCACTGGTATTGGGCTACTGTACATACAAACAGTGAAGCAAAGCTACAAGCAGCACTTTACAGATTAAGTTAGTGAGTTAGTTTGGATACCGTGTCATTATAAGTTTCCTTAATTGGTAATTTAACTTTGAGGCGAAATATTAATTCGCCGAGATGGAATGTGTGATTACAAAACAAAGACCAAAGGCTCAATACCTGTACAAACACATATGTTAACATTCGTTTATTGTGGTTATTGTTAGTTTAGTGGTGTCGACATATGGGCGAAGGCAGTTTTCGTTTCGGCACGAATGCTTTAAAGGGACCCACCATAGGACGCATCTCTGCCTTGCATCCTTAAGTGTTAGCTAATGAGTACCTACTGGAGTTTCCTCTGGGGAGTATAGTTCTGTGGGGATTACACTGAAAATAAGTCGTCAGACTTTGTGCGTAATCCCTGGCCTAGCGGCCGAAAAAAATTTACTTTTTTTGCTCCTTTAAATGGCAATGGGACCTAACGCTCTTTGGGACCTAACGTGACTTTACCTCTTTGTTTTGTACAGGTCTTGAGTCTTTGGTCTATGGCTATGTTTTGTACTCGCCCCAGTAGTAAACGTACTGGGCTGCCTTAGGCCAGTAGTAGACGCCACTGGGCTGCCCTAGGCCAGTGTAGTAGACGGTACTGGGCTGCCTAGGCCAGTAGTAGACGCCACTGGGCTGCCCTAGGCCAGTGTAGTAGACGGTACAGGGCTGCCTAGGACAGTACAGTAGTAGGCGGCAGTCAACAGGATTCCTGCTTCGGTGTTTTAAATTTCCCTCCATGCCACCCAAATTAATAGTAAACAACAGGTAGTGGGGAATCTCTTACTAAATAGTTCCAACTACAGTAATTTCGGTGCAGTAAATCAATTGTTTGATTTTATAGTATTGAAATGTGTTTATTGGTCTTTCTTGCAACCGGGCCTTTATGTTTTGTTGGGCAATATCTATATACAGTACGTACATTGTTTGGTGTATTTGTTATTGTTGTTGCATAATGTTGTATTTAAATATGTAGATCTTCATTCGTTATACATTCATCGGAATTAAATCCGTTTCCTTCATGTTTTCTGCTTGTTCGCAATTAACGGTTTATCATTTACGAAATGCTCAATAGTCTCAATCTGCAGTACCTTGTATATATTTCTAGATACCTACACCCCCGTCCCTTAATAATTAATAATATTTTATTTACTTTTTGAGTAGGCCTGCCTATCTTATCGTTGTGTTCATAAAGTTATTTAAAATGTTGGTTCAACAAGACGAAATTTTCAACCCCCAATCTCCTATCAAAAGTACAGTATCAGTTAATGATTTGTGAGATGCAATGAAACTCGTTAAACTGATTAATAAAAGTCAAAAACAGATGGACGTCTAACAGTTATTACTTTTCTTGGTGTTATTACAATATCGGCTGAGTTCAATATAAAAACTATGCTAACACAAGCCATACCCTCTGTACTACTACTACACAAGCGCAACGTTTACTGTTTCTAATAATAATAAAAGTTGACGATTATTAAAGTCGCAGATGCATTGAATACCAGTGTTACATTATATAAGGTACAATATTATGTTTGTGCAATGAAGTTTAATACATTTTGTGAAATATTTCTGAAGAGTCAGTTACGTTACATTTCTTTTGGGATACGCAACTCATAGCTATCCGCTATGGAAGTTAAAATTTTTCGTTGGTTTAAACGTACAGTATAACGGTAATAATGCTACCCTAACCTAACTACACTACTGTACTGTAGTTCCTGGTCTCGTACGTGTGAAGGAACAGAACGGATCACATAAGATAGGAGAACTATAATGTGTGGTTGCGATATTATGTGCAATGCATGAGTATAAAGTAGGCCTAAGTCGTGACATCAATACTGGCATGCTATGCTGTCCTGTTAGTTTAATACAGTACTACACCTTGTCTTATTCTAAACCCTGTCTGCTGTGTTGCCATACTATACTGTGGCGTTCTGTATCATGAGATACCATCTTGCCTCTCCGTTTGTCTCGAGTTGCAACCATGGCGACCTTACTAAGGTCGCCATGGTTGCACCGAACCTCCATCGGTTCATATGATTGCTTATCCTTATCGACTACTGTAGTGTTCCTGCTACAGTATTAGTATGTTTCCCGTGCTAGCGTTTTTTTTTTGCGGAATAACAAGCTTCAGTATATATCGTTTGTGAGAGTTGTAGAGATGATGAACGTTTCAAACACCCAGCAACCCGCCCACCCCCGAGTTCCACTGAAGCTCCACTCAGCAACCCCACCCCCGAGTTCCACTGAAGCTCCACACAGCAACCCCACCCCCGAGTTCCACTGAAGCTCCACACAGCAACCCCACCCCTGAGTTCCACTGAAGCTCCACACAGCAACCCCACCCCCGAGTTCCACTGAAGCTCCACACAGCAACCCCACCCCCGAGTTCCACTGAAGCTCCACTCAGCAACCCCACCCCCGAGTTCCACTGAAGCTCCACACAGCAACCCCACCCCCGAGTTCCACTGAAGCTCCACTCAGCAACCCCACCCCCGAGTTCCACTGAAGCTCCACACAGCAACCCCACCCCCGAGTTCCACTGAAGCTCCACACAGCAACCCCACCCCTGAGTTCCACTGAAGCTCCACACAGCAACCCCACCCCCGAGTTCCACTGAAGCTCCACACAGCAACCCCACCCCCGAGTTCCACTGAAGCTCCACTCAGCAACCCCACCCCCGAGTTCCACTGAAGCTCCACACAGCAACCCCACCCCCGAGTTCCACTGAAGCTCCACTCAGCAACCCCACCCCCGAGTTCCACTGAAGCTCCACACAGCAACCCCACCCCCGAGTTCCACTGAAGCTCCACACAGCAACCCCACCCCCGAGTTCCACTGAAGCTCCACTCAGCAACCCCACCCCCGAGTTCCACTGAAGCTCCACACACTGACACAGCAACCCCACCCCCGAGTTCCAGTGAAGCTCCACACAGCAACCCCACCCCCGAGTTCCACTGAAGCTCCACACAGCAACCCCACCCCCGAGTTCCACTGAAGCTCCACTCAGCAACCCCACCCCCGAGTTCCACTGAAGCTCCACTCAGCAACCCCACCCCCGAGTTCCACTGAAGCTCCACTCAGCAACCCCACCCCCGAGTTCCACTGAAGCTCCACACAGCAACCCCACCCCCGAGTTCCACTGAAGCTCCACTCAGCAACCCCACCCCCGAGTTCCACTGAAGCTCCACTCAGCAACCCCACCCCCGAGTTCCACTGAAGCTCCACTCAGCAACCCCACCCCCGAGTTCCACTGAAGCTCCACTCAGCAACCCCACCCCCGAGTTCCACTGAAGCTCCACACAGCAACCCCACCCCCGAGTTCCACTGAAGCTCCACACAGCAACCCCACCCCCGAGTTCCACTGAAGCTCCACTCAGCAACCCCACCCCCGAGTTCCACTGAAGCTCCACACAGCAACCCCACCCCCGAGTTCCACTGAAGCTCCACACAGCAACCCCACCCCCGAGTTCCACTGAAGCTCCACTCAGCAACCCCACCCCCGAGTTCCACTGAAGCTCCACACAGCAACCCCACCCCCGAGTTCCACTGAAGCTCCACTCAGCAACCCCACCCCCGAGTTCCACTGAAGCTCCACACAGCAACCCCACCCCCGAGTTCCACTGAAGCTCCACACAGCAACCCCACCCCCGAGTTCCACTGAAGCTCCACTCAGCAACCCCACCCCCGAGTTCCACTGAAGCTCCACACAGCAACCCCACCCCCGAGTTCCACTGAAGCTCCACACAGCAACCCCACCCCCGAGTTCCACTGAAGCTCCACACAGCAACCCCACCCCCGAGTTCCACTGAAGCTCCACACAGCAACCCCACCCCCGAGTTCCACTGAAGCTCCACTCAGCAACCCCACCCCCGAGTTCCACTGAAGCTCCACTCAGCAACCCCACCCCCGAGTTCCACTGAAGCTCCACTCAGCAACCCCACCCCCGAGTTCCACTGAAGCTCCACACAGCAACCCCACCCCCGAGTTCCACTGAAGCTCCACTCAGCAACCCCACCCCCGAGTTCCACTGAAGCTCCACACAGCAACCCCACCCCCGAGTTCCACTGAAGCTCCACACAGCAACCCCACCCCCGAGTTCCACTGAAGCTCCACTCAGCAACCCCACCCCCGAGTTCCACTGAAGCTCCACACAGCAACCCCACCCCCGAGTTCCACTGAAGCTCCACACAGCAACCCCACCCCCGAGTTCCACTGAAGCTCCACACAGCAACCCCACCCCCGAGTTCCACTGAAGCTCCACACTGCAACCCCACCCCCGAGTTCCACTGAAGCTCCACTCAGCAACCCCACCCCCGAGTTCCACTGAAGCTCCACACAGCAACCCCACCCCCGAGTTCCACTGAAGCTCCACACAGCAACCCCACCCCCGAGTTCCACTGAAGCTCCACACAGCAACCCCACCCCCGAGTTCCACTGAAGCTCCACACAGCAACCCCACCCCCGAGTTCCACTGAAGCTCCACTCAGCAACCCCACCCCCGAGTTCCACTGAAGCTCCACTCAGCAACCCCACCCCCGAGTTCCACTGAAGCTCCACTCAGCAACCCCACCCCCGAGTTCCACTGAAGCTCCACTCAGCAACCCCACCCCCGAGTTCCACTGAAGCTCCACACAGCAACCCCACCCCCGAGTTCCACTGAAGCTCCACTCAGCAACCCCACCCCCGAGTTCCACTGAAGCTCCACACAGCAACCCCACCCCCGAGTTCCACTGAAGCTCCCCACAATCATTTTATTGTTGTTGTAGTGTGTGTAAGAGTTGTATGTATCACCGTGTTATTTATCACCGAGCCCATGTTATTTGACGTTTCCCAACTCGTCCCCATACTTTAAACACTATTTTCAAGGTCTACGTTATTGCCTTGTGTTGTAATTCTTACATTACAGTATCTATAATATTTTAAGCGTAAGCATTGGTGGGCTTTTGTGTAAAATTCAATAAAAATATCGACCTTCCAAATCTCCAAAATGAAGTTAGCTCTTTTCGTCTTGTCATTGATGGTCGTCGTGGGAATCTCTCAAGGTCTCCCTCGTCGCAATCGCGCTCGCGATCATGAGAAAATTAGTTTAATGAAAATACTTAAGTATTCACTTGAGTATTTTTATCGATCGTTTTATCATAAAAGGTCAGATCGCCATATGAGCCGAGAGGAGCAATTAGAGAGCATTCATAGGAATTTTAATGAGATAAACACCAATGGCGACGACGAACTTCGCTTTAAAGTGAGTTAGATTAGTGTGTTAAAAACTCATCATGAAGTATTTATTACATTACGGTATACGGACATTTCGTCCCGGACTTTTCGTCCCGGACTTTTCGTCCCCACAAATTTTCTGGAACTTAAGTGGACATTCTCTGGACGTAGTTTACGGCTAAACCCTATGGTGCTGTGATAAAATTATAATAGCTACTGTACATTTACTTTACCGTTAGCTCTGCAACAGAAGTACAGTATATTCACAAGATTTTTATAAAATGTGAAAGTTTATATATTATTATTTCTTGAAATTAAAACTAAACTACTGTAGTAATAATTAATAATATACACCCTAGTACTGTAGCAATAATTACTGTAGGCTACTTGAACGATTTGAAAAAATTACTATTTAATTGGTATTAATCACGCTCTAGACTAACATGAATAAAATTATTTCAAATTATTAATAAACGTAATTTTTTATGTTATATCTAATATTTTTTCTTTTCGTATTGGTTGGTAACACTTTAATTATAATTTTATTCTTAAATTCTTACTTTCCCCTCTAATATACCCCAAAATAGTGAGAAAATCAGTAAATATAATGCTTTATTTACTTTCTCGTCTACATTGTTGACCTTGCTGTTAATAAGAGATATCTGGAATTGTACAGTATTAGTAGGCCTACATAACATATCCTTAGGCAACTATATTTCACGCTAATACATCCCTACCTTAACTACGGCATTATACTATGGGGTAGTTCTATAGGGCATTCTACTACACTAAATCCCTTGAAAACTAAAATAAATTAAATAGTTAGGTGTATTACCTTTAGTCACTATAGATCTTCAGCTCTCCCTATCTACAAATCACTATCAATACTCCATCTAGATTCACTATATAAGTTCCACGTAGCTAACTTCATGTACAATATAAATAACAACTTAATACAAAACGATACACTGCAAAATTTATTTAGGAAATCCTCCAGCATACATAGTTACAGTACACGCTCAGCGGCTCGTGGAGACTTTTACATTGATACAGTAAGACTAGACTCCTCACAACGATCCGTGAGTTTTCAAGGTCCTATGGTCTGGAATAAACTACCCCTGGAAATTCGAAAATGCAAAACAAAAGGTTTATTTACAAAAAAACTAAAACAACATCTCTTAGCTCTATAATAAATTCACCAAAATACTAATAACTAAAAATCTAATAATCAAACATAGTATCTCCCAAAGTTTGTGCCCAGCAGCGTATTGTACTGTGGCAGACTGGAATGGAACTGCTAACGAACTAAAAATATTACTTCACAATTAATTTAAATCTAATCATGAGTACTTCACAACCCAAACCCCCGCCCCCCCCCCCCACCCTATGACCACCCCCCCCACCCTATCACCACCCCCCCCCCCCCCTCCCTCCATAATACTTCAAGCAGCTAAGCACTCGAGCAACACTAGCAATGCTATTGCTCGGATGCAGTTGCAACAATAATATTATTTATGTGATATTAATAATATAGTATAAATTTATAGTAATTATAAAGTTATTATAAATGTTGATGTATTGATGTATTATGAAAGAAATAAATAAATGTTAAAAAAATGTTAAATGTTACAGTTGGCCTGTGATTAAATAAGACACACCATGACACCAAACTAATTTGAAACTATTATATGTTTTAGGAACTTTTCAACCGGTTCGGCAGTGTATTCCCGAGTTCTTACCTTATGAATCCATTTGCAGCAGAAGCATTAGTGAAACTCGGAATGATCTTTATTGACGCGGACAGCAGTGGGGGACTCACTCTTGAAGAAATACGGGAATACGACGGAAGAGGAGATGTTTCAGCACTCCAAGTCAGAAACCTTTTCAAGGTTTTTGATGAATCACAAGACCGGATGTTGGACGAAGAGGATCTCGAGTTGAACTTCGGATCCCAAGCTAAGAATGCCATTTCCGATGGGGATAAAAACGGTGATGGAGTTATTACTTTGGAAGAGTTTAGGGATATGATGCAGGATTCATGAATTCAACAATACCGAAACAATAGTGTTACTGTAGTGTAGTGAACAGTTGTGTTGCTATTGTACGCACTACAGTACTGTATACATTTTGGTTGCAGGTGTATTAATTAACCACATAAAAAATTTTAGTTACATATGATGAAGTTCAAAGTTTTCTACAGTATGAATCACAACCGGCATTGCACCATAAATGCAATGTGCGTACGTACGAATTACTAACAACAATCCTGTTCAATTAAAGTAGAAACATATTTGGTGGAGGCCAATTTTATTTGTAATAAATTGCAGTAGTAATATGTTTGGTGGCGGCCAATTTGGTCTCTTTTCAAATACGAAAGTAAATAAATCATTACTTATTATATTGTTTGGATAGCCGCATTAATTAATTTTATTAACTTTTAACTGCTGTAATATTAAAGTATAATTGCGATTAATTTTCTTCGTACATAATAAAACATTAGATATCAACATTCCAAACTCCAAGGAGGAGGCCTAAATACTCATACTGCAACATACAAAATACAGTACTAAGATACTACCGGAGAACGGCCAAGGAGGGTGCATTTGCACGGAATAAACTAAAAATTTAAAATGCTGTGTTAGCGCACAAAACAAATGCCAAAGTTTATCTCTGGTTCTTCTTATTATATTCAACTTGCATAATAATAAACAATCGATGTTACAGTATACAACATATACTATAACTATGTAAGATGTTTCCAGTGTACAGTATATGGCAATCCTCTACGGTAAAACAATTGGGCGCTTTAAACATTGAATGAACAATGTCAATTGAATGTACCGAGCAGTTATGTCTTTCTGTGACCTATTTACGAGTACTGTAAGCGATGTCCAATACTACTGTAGTCACTACAAACTTAGTTATACTGCTGTTACCCTTTTTAACTTTCGTTTGGAACCATAAGAAAATACTTTCAGTTTCACCGCAGCGAATGGATGGATGTAAAGGCCGATAACAGACAACCGACGAGACGAAAACCATTATAAACGGCAATTAATGTTAATTATGGGAAAGGAACGGGTTTACAGTGGCATGTTATTCATCCCAAAACAATAAACGAGCGCTATGATTACAGGTTACAGTTTCATATTTGTCGTTATCGACAGTGGTTGTCTGGAGTCGTATACACACTGAATGAATAGCTTATTATCTATCAACATCATTTACAGGATTCCAGAACTGCACTTAAATATAACGGAAAGTATCTTGCGTACACGTGGAATAATAATAAAATCTTATAAACAACTTACTGGTGTACTGTACTTTTATAGCCTACAACCGCTCACCGCGGGTGACCGGTGGTACCGCGGGTAACCGGTGGTGACCGGCGTTGACCGCGAGTGACCGCGGGTGACCGGCGGTAAGTAAATATTATTTTTGTCTGGAAAAAATTGGCCGCATTCAGCCACCGTATAAAATAGTATGAATAGGTTTGTAGATAATTTAAAGACAAATCCAGCGCCAAAAGAATCGCAAAGTCAGACAGCAATAGCAAATACCCACAAGAAACACCACAAGAATCCAACACAATCAAAATTGATCCCGTGTCAATAAACAATAAAAGGGAAAAATCGACGCACAAACAGCTGACTACGGGCAAAACGAGAATGTAACCTGAGGGATGTGGTGAAGGACTAAACTCTAGTACTACAACTCTATCAAGGACTACTACTATCATAACTTTTGTTGGGCACAGGCACAGCTTTGCAAAGTCGGCAATGACGTCCAGGTGGAATCAAACTCGTGACCTCCGGCGCTCTGGGTTGGCATGAGGAGGTCAATTCCGGACATACAAGGTATCAGGTAGTATTTCCAGGTCTACCTTTTACCTGAACCGCTAGCTGAATGGTTAGAGCGTCAGACTTCCAACCCGGAGGTCACCAGTTCGATCCCACCTGGACGTCATTGCCTACTTCGCAAAGCTGTGCCTGTGCCCAACAATCAACAAAAGTTATAATAATATGAAACCACCCATTTACATAAATCACCAATAATAAATTATCAAAAAATGGAGAACTACTACTAGGTACTAAGTACTCCTTGGCTCTGCCTCTGGCTTATTATTATTAACTTCAAAACTTCAATACCGAAACCAACAACGACTGCAGGGGTCACTTTTCATATGAAAAGTAACTAGAGGTGCAGTTCTGTTGACAGTGACAGTGTTCTGCAGTTCTAGCTCTACTGCTCTAGGCCTTCTACAGTATCTGCAGTTCTAGACCTTCTACAGTTCACAGCTGTATCACCATGCCTACGGTAATTCTACTGGATGTTTCTCTTTCTATGGGACGCCCTTTCCAATCCACTCCCACACCCAACAATGGAACCGCACAAACGCCGAACCTCCCCACTCACCTAGACGTAGCCTCTACCGGGATATCCGCCATCCTGGACTACGCTTCGACAAATGCCCGCTTGGAATACGTTGCTATAGCGACATTCGCCGCCGACTCTAAACTCATCCAACCCTTCACCCGCGATACACACGCGCTAAAATCATCCCTATCCAACGGGGCCGTTCTAGAATACAACCTAACTGACGTACCCAAAGCGATAACATTCGCGACCACTGTATTCAACGATGAATGGTCGTTGCTACGCGACGGCCACGTGATCCTCATCACGGATGGCCACCACAGAGATTCTAAACCATTCACCCCGCAGTTCGAAGAAAGCGGTAACTTCGGCTTCCCGTGTAGACTATCCGTTATAATAACAGATTCTCGAGTTAATTCCCACAATTTTAACGAACTAATTAAAATAAATAAAAACAACGGCCATATATTTACCGTCGACAGCGCCAACCCCAATGAGTCGTTTATATCCGCGGCGGAGTTTCATTACAAACCCTTTATTATTCCGTTGCATTGCGGCAGTCTAGAGGCCCCCGTGCAACTAACCCCTTCCCTGGACGTAGAAGCCACTCGATTGGATATATGCGGCTTCCTAGACAGCCAATCAGTAGCGTCAGCGCCCTCGCAATCGCGGCACCTCGTGACGCAACCCGAATCGCGAGTTAATAAACCCGCGTCCCTCTGCGTACTGATACACGGTGCGTTAAAGCAATCGCAACCCAATGCCGTCGCACTGGTCTCTCTCGTTCCCGGCTCGCAGCGGGGATACGTATCGGCGTGGTCGGACAATAAAAAGAAATCGAATCTCGTATTAATCCTACTCGCTCCTTCCTCCACCCCGGTCCCCGCGCCGGCCCCGCTCTACGACTGGTTGCTTGGCGACACCGCGACCACGTTGCCTAGTTACTGCGGCTCCTCGGTCACCTGGACTCGTCCGCAGTCTCTCCTCTCCGACGTGCAGAAAGTCCTCCGCGCGGCCAGGAAACTCCCCGAGAGAAACGCGACTTTCTACAAGGAACTCAACCGCGTTCGCGAAGCCGCTTTGTGTTTCGGTTTCGCGGATCTCCTCGGCGGACTCGCCGATATTCTGGAACGGGAATCCTCGTTGCTAGGTAACTCCAATGTCGCATCCGTCTCACATATAAGTTACGCTGTGCGGATGTTACGGGAATCTATCGAGTCTGAGTGGATCTCTGGAGAGATCGGGGTTATTGAACCTCCTCGTGGGGTTGGGAATTAGTCCCCGCTTTACAATACATATCCTTTGCAGTTCCCATGTTCCAATCTGGTTTATTTTAATTGTAATATAGTGTTATTGTACAGATTAAAATGTATAAATCAGTATCCATAAAATCCTTTGTTCACATACCGAACGCTGATAAGTTGACGTAATGTAACAATATAGGATGTATGTTCAGCATACTTTCATTATATGGGATTCCTGATTAAATTAGTGCAGCAATCAGATCAGTATACGATGGTTCGAGAACATTTGTGTCTACTGTTGACGGTGACACAGAACCATTGGAAGTGTTATGGGGCGTCCTCCAGGGAGACACACTTGCACCGTTCTTGTTCATAATTGTGGTTGACTATGTTCTACGCATGTCCTTAGATCATCATAATGATGATGGGGTGATGATAACTCCACCTACTGGCTCCAGAAGTCGAGGAAATCCTTCCAAGTACCTAACTGATCTAGACTTTGCTGATGACTTAGGAGTACTCTCAGAATCACTAGAGGGAGCCCAACGACTCCTCAGCTCATTAGAACATGCTGCTTCTAGTGTTGGTCTTTTTATTAACTCTAGAAAGACCAAAATTTTGACAGTTAACTTTGAAAGTCCTCAGCAAGTTTCTGATCGGATGAGCATAAGCTCAAAGGATGGTATGCTTGAGCATGTGGACGACTTCTGTTACCTGGGATCATGGATCCGGAAGTCAGGTGAGGACCTTCAAATACGTAAGGGAAAGGCATGGGCAGCCTTGCATAGGCTTTCCAGGATTTGGAAGTCACCGAGAATTAATCGGAAACTTGAGGTCCGATTATTTAGAGCAGCAGTAGTTCCAGTACTCCTCTATGGGGGTCCATGCTGGGCTCTAACTGCTGAGGACACCAAATCTCTGGATGGCACATTCACAAGAATGCTACGCCGGGTTCATTGTGTCAAGTACAGTGCACACATCTCCAACCAGACACTATATAACATTGGAGGTGTCTCATTGGTTCCCCCAAGCTTGACACTAGAACAAAATCGCCTCCGCTTTGCAGGACATTGCTTTCGCCGTGAGGACCAGCCACTGCATAATCTTGTACTTTGGCAGCCTATTGGAGTGAATAAGCATGGTGGACAGCCCATGACTTTCTTGAGACTCATCTTAAAGGACACTGGCCTTGAAGATGCGGATGATCTTAGCAAATGTCATGGGTGATAGGGAGTTGTGGCGGCGCAATTTTGTCGACAAGCCGGCACAGTATTCTCAAAAATGCAGCTGCAATGCAGCATGCCGATCGTAGTAGTAGTAATGTAACAAAATTACATACATCATTGCTTGCAAAGGTAACTTTTCAGCGTTAAAGACCCTTGTTTATTTATGTAAACCTCCCTCGCTGCGCTCGCTCGGTACATAAATAAACTCGGGTCATAACACTGCAAAGTGCTACTTTGCAAACAATGATGTAAATAGTTATTAAATAATTCTTTTCTTGAGCAACAAGTTTCCCGTGTGTGAGTGGACATGTTAACTATTATTTTTAAAATACTGTTATTTTTTTGAGAAAAGAGTTTACCGCGTGTGAGGAGTCCAGCATCAAGTTTCACAACAAATTGCAGAAACAATTATTTGCTACGTGTGAGGGGGGCCTACTGTAATATACCACAGCTTGATGAATATACAGTAAATCCAGGACTTTCGATGCTAGTCTATAATACAATAGCTGTGCTCTGCTGGGTGAGTACAAAACAAAGAGGTAAAGTCGAGTTAGGTCCTAAAGAGCGTTAGGTTCCATTGCCATTTAAGTAGCAGGTTAGTAAAGGAGCAGGTTACAGAGGCGTGTTTTGGGAACCAAAACAATAAACGAAAGTTAACACAGGTTTTTGTACAGGTCTTGAGTCTTTGATTTGTACTCACCTGTGCTATGCTACAATCTTGTCAGGTACGGACCCCACCCCTGGTCCCTAATGGAATAATGTACATACATATTAATTTTTGGCATAATTTGGCCAAAAGTAAAATATAAAAATAATTATTTATTACATGGGAAAAAAGTACAACTTTTTCCACTATTCTCGAGGTAGGCCTACTGTATTTTATATAAATTTTTTATAATTTTCTACGTTTTTTCCCATGTAATACGTAATTGTATTATTAAATTTGTACTTTTTGTTGCTCAATTCTTTAATAAAAGATTGAACAAAATAGTGTTCAAAATAAATTGAACTGGTATTTTACTATATTGCTTCCATGGTTACTGCAATTAACATTATTTATTGTACTATTCAACTCCTGATGCTGCCTTACTCAATGTTAAATAATTTAGTGTTCTCGAATATTTATTACGTAATTAGATAGCCGCTTAACTTCGTACATAAACTATTGGATATTGAATTATGTTTTGGTGTACACCGTGCACACAACACTAAAAAGTTACAATAACTTTTGAGGTGTGATTAGATTTTGCTCTAATTACAGTACTTACAAACCTTTTCTACTTCGATGCTCTTTCAACCATTGTGATTCAATTTAAGAAGTTCCAATTCAAAGTAACAATTTAAGAATACAATTTATAATGTATACCGGTATTTAATGACAAATAATTAAGTTAATATTCAAAGGTCGAATAATCGAATCGAAGTCGAAATTTTTTACCTGAATCGAATCGAAATCGAATCCAAAAATATATGGCAAATCGAAGTCGAAAAATTGTTTTCGATTCGATTCGATGCCAGTCCCTGATTACTATTAGGTCTATTTATTCAAGAAATTATATGTTTTTTATAATATACTTTGGAAAATTAGTCGACTAAGACATAATTTTTAAAACTTTAAATAAGGGTTGAATTATTTTGTAAAGTTAAGAAGAGTGAACCAACAGAGGCAACCTGAAGTCTAATCTCTTGATCTTTACTCATAAGACGGCGCATTAACTCCCAAGGTTGCATACTATCACTATTTGTTTCCATTTGTTTACTCTCTCAACAAATGATATACTCTCACTATAGCTGGGAGAGTCGAAGCTAGTGTCAACTAAAGTCAACAAAGAGCTAGGAAAAATAATAATGCTCTTCTTTCTAGGGGGTTTCGAAGGGGTTCGAACTCACGACCTTCTAATTAGAAAACTAAGCCAAATGATCAGCTTGAAGGCTTAGACCCTCAATCTGAGGCCGTGCCTCAGTGAGGCATAGTCTGAGCCGCCTCAGTGCCTGGAACATAGTCTGAGCCTCAGTGAGGCATAGTCTGAGCATCAGTGAGCCGTGAGGCATAGTCTGAGCATCTGTGAGGCATAGTCTGAGCCTCAGTGAGGCATAGTCTGAGCCTCAGTGAGGCATAGTCTGAGCATCAGTGAGGCATAGTCTGAGCATCTGTGAGGCATAGTCTGAGCCTAAGTGAGGCATAGTCTGAGCCTCAGTGAGGCATAGTCTGAGCCTTAATGAGACATAGTCTGAACCTCAGTGCCTGGAGCATAGTCTGAGCCTCAGTGAGGCATACTCTGAGCCTCAATGAGGCATAGTCTGAGCCTCAGTGAGGCATAGTCTGAGCCTCAGTGAGGCATAGTCTGAGCCTCAGTGAGGCATAGTCTGAGCCTCAGTGAGGCATAGTCTGAGCCTCAGTGAGGCATAGTCTGAGCTTCAGTGCCTCAGTGAGGCATATTCTGAGCCTCAGTGCCTCAGTGAGGCATAGTCTGAGCCTCAATGAGGCATAGTCTGAGCCTCAGTGAGGCATAGTCTGAGCCTCAGTGAGACATAGTCTGAGCTTCAGTGAGGCATAGTGTGGGCCTCAGTGAGGCATAGTCTGAGCCTCAGTGCGGCATAGTCTGAGCCTTAGTGAGGCATAGTCTGAGCCTCAGTGAGAGGCATAGTCTATGCCTCAGCCTCAGACCTAAAACTCGAGATTTTAGGAGTGCCTCGGGTCTTAAATCCGAGTCTTTAGCAGCAGACTGAGCCTCAGTGAGGCATAGTCTGAGACAGGAGAACTGTGGGTCGATCAACCTCCTCAGTAAAGTATTGCCTATGGCATAGTAGATATCTGCCAAGTTTCAGCCTAAATGGATTAAAAACAATCAATTGAGATCAGGTTTTCACTTTGAGACATTTTGCCCTCTAGCGGCAAACTGGGGAACTTCAGACTACTCTGCGACTCCGTAAAAGATATAGCCTATATTGTAATGGATAGCGACTGAGGGGTCAAAATTATGTAATAATATATCTAAATAAGTCTGAAACCTGGCTCGCCCCTCGGAACTCGTAAGCAATATAGCTTCATAGTATTTAAGGAAAACTGGTAAACGAGATTTGCTAATTACGCATGGCTCGCAGACTTAAATAATTAATTATACGTAGGTTAGATCGTTTTAAGGGGAGGTACACCATTTTGGTCCAAAATATTTTTTATATTTTTATATATTTTTATTTTATATATGTTTTTATGGTCTATTATAATGCACCATTGAATGGTGTTTCCAAATCTGAAAACCGCTATTTAATAGTTCTTTTAGTTTTCAAGTTATGTAAATTCCCATTTAGGGAATCCTATGGAAATTACTATTACTATGTATAATGAAAGGTCGATTATCTCCAAATATTTTTTTTATGAAATTGTCAACTTCAAAAGCCTACTACTTCTACAATTTTTGAGTAATTAGTCTGAAACTTCCTATGGGTGTCTAGATAGCCACCCTGCATAAAAGTATCAGACAACTTTTCTAAATTTTTTGTTAATAAAATTTAATACTATTTATAAAAAACCTAAAAATTTGCATAAATTTGCAGCGCCACCTAGCGGTGCAGAATTATTTTAAAAAAATTTCGCCTGATAGTTATGTTGCCCCATCTTTGATCTATCATATAAAAAAACTTTCATGTGATTAGATTCAAAACTTTAAAAGCCTTAGGGTTTTAAGCGCAACCAAGTTTTTTTTATTGTTAACTAGTATTAACTAATATTAAATAGCGAAAATTTTTTTTTTCTGACCTGTCATATAGAATAACATCTTAGGCACCTATATGCCAAATTTTAGCCAAAACCAAACAATTTTGAAACGCTGAGAGTGATAAATCGAAGAGTTGTCCGAAAATGGTGTACCCCCCCCCCCCCCCTTAAGAGTAGGATCAATGGAAACAGCGGCGCCCTCGAATACTGTACCTGGTCAGGGTACAAAGAAAAAAGAGAAAAAACAAAAAAAAAGAAAATTAATAAAGATTAACAAGATATAGCTTGTTATATATAATAAAACATAAATTATAACACAGTAGAACAATTAAATAATTTAAAATTAAATACAAATAAATAAATACCAATAAATAAAAGATCAGAGGTGTCACTTATGACACCCGTATGGCCGTCTAGGTGATGGTTAGATAACACTCATGACCCAATGGGTTTCAGGGCGCTAATCGGTCTGAATAATTAGAATAATCAATTAAACCCTAATTAGGAGTCGTAAGACACCTCTTAGGGATTAAATGTACTAATTAATTGATGACACCCGTCAATTAGGGTCTATAGCCTAATTGGGAGGTGTCACCTAGACAGCTTGGCGCCAATGACACCCTAGGTGCCACATTCCTAAGCGATGAGTCATGAGTAGGGTCTAAGTGTCACCGAGCCGCCCATACTCCTACTACTCTCCCCCTTCCCTTGTCAAGGGTTATCATATTAAATACAGTAATATCCTTGCCCTCTCGTGAACAAAGGCAATAAAAAGCAATGGAGAATCGATAAGAACCATCGGCCTATTTCCTTTGTAAACTATTTTTGAACTCTAAACACTATTAACACATTTTAGCGCACGCAACGCATGAAGTGAAGAATATGTTACATAGGATACAGTACGTTACTGTAGAAAGCATTTGATGGTTGTATATTGAACATACAGTATTGTCTTATTTTAGTACTGAACCGCTTGGAATACGTAGGCCTACTATAATGATAAACGTCGTATAGGCATGTTGGGTATAGCACCTACGCGTAGCTATACGTAGCACCTACGCGTAGGAACTACGCGTAGCTATGCGTAGCACCTAAGCGTAGTTAATGTTAAAACTCTGAAACTGGTGATATATGACCCAATGTTGCGAACTACGCGTAGCATAGCTAATAGTCGAAAAGATTTACCCATGTGATGTAGCTTAAAAGCTTACTGCGGGTAGTGCTTTGCTTAGGTCATACTGTCATAGGTACCGCGTACCAGACCACAGAACCGGTATTCATTGTCAGTAACGATTCGCAGATTTCGTCTAAATGTTTAATTCGGAAGGCGCCTAATAGAGCATTTCTGTAAATATCAACAGTAGCCTAACTACAGAACATTTCCGGTACCCTCAGACCCTGTTTCCCGATTACTGCTTAAATTTGACAATTTGAGCTAATTTAGGTACGTACTAAAAGGTAGAACGATCTATAACGGGCTATAACGATCTATACGGGCTATAACTTCCTATAACAAGCTTCAAGCTCTAATCAGCTTCGAGCTATAATAGGAAAATTTACAATAAAAAAACATATTTTAGAATGGATTTATTTTCCTAGTCAGTAATATAATCTGTTAATTACGCAGTTTGGTTTTTTAGTCCATAATGCTTTTATTTCATCTTTGTGGTATCACGAAATCAGTCATTACTGCATTAGTCAGCATGTCACTACTGCATTATCTGACTATCAGACAGTGCTGCAGTGCAGCGCAGCATTTTTATTTGACTTATTGTTTTATTTATTTAATAATTGTCGATAAAACATACCCTGCACCACAATTAGTGGCAGTAGTGGAGAGGTCTCCCATCTCTCTGTCTATCCTCCATCCTGCTATCCCAGTCAGCCAGTATCTGCTGTCAGCTCCTGGCAGCCTATAACGAGCTATAATATTAAAATTTACATTAAAAAAACGCCCTTTGGGTGTGTTTAACTTTTGGATTAACACGGTGGTCTTAAAAATACCGCAGGTTAAAAATTAAGGTAGGCCTATCTGCCTAGGGGCCTATGCCTAATTGATACTGGTAAGTTTTTTTTATTGGCCTATGTCTATGTCATATATTGCTATTGCTAACTATATTCCTGTAGGCCCTGTTCTATATCGACCAGGCTGATAGGTGGTTATAGCATAGCTTGTTTATAGGAAGTTATAGCCCGTTATAGATCGTTATAGCCCGTTATAGATCGTTCTAGCTTTTAGTACGTACCGCTAATTGACAAATTACCGAATTACACGAATTAAGTCTGTAGCTCCTGAGCTCTACTTACCCAGTTACCAGACTACACTAGGCCTACTGCACTAATTTCTGAATTTACTAGGTGAGAATTGAATTTCAGAATTTATGTCAGCGTAACAAAAATGATATCATCCACTCATTCATCTGTTAATTGGGAAGGATTGAGACGGCAGGCACGTCAGTTGGAGAACGAAATCGACTTAAAACTCGTCACGCTCAGTAAACTCGGTTCAGCTCATGCCCAAAAAGCAGGCAGTGACCGTCAGCCGTTACTAGGAAACAATGAAGCCATGATCGACACCATGATCATGGAAATTGACTCTCTGCTGACCAAACTCACCGAGGTTAACGACCAACTGTCCGACCTACTAAACCACAACAGCACCACAGCTGCCGGTAGCACCGTACTGCACGTGTTACAACGACACAGAGACATCCTACAGGATTACTCGCACGAGTACAGTAAAACCAAAAGAGTCATCGATTCCATACGCGAACGGGAAGAGTTACTAGGCAACACTTCCTCTACGCAGTCGGAGGGTGGCCAATCCGGGTTGAGTAGACGGACAGAGTTGTTTCTGAAAGAACACCAACATATCAAGAACGCGGATCGTCTAACCGAAGAAGCCATCGATGTCGCCATGGCGACCAAAGAGAACCTCCAATCGCAGCGCGGCGTTCTTCAGGGCGTGACCAATCGGATCGGGGCTATAACCACTCGGTTCCCAGTCATTAACAATTTAATTAATAAGATTTATGTTAGAAAGAAGAAAGAGACTTTGCTATTAGCTTCTCTCGTTGGCGGTTTAATTATTTTTTTGATTTGGTTTTCTCTTCGATAATTTAAGCATAAATGAGTATTGAATTGCTATTTCAATTCAACTATTTGGTAATAGTTATTTTAGGACTTAATTTGTGAAATACCAGCATTTAATATATTTAATCTTTGGTATAATATTAATATAACTCGTTGGGCTACTTTATTGTACTTATTCATTGGTATTTAGCTTAATTATTGATTACCTCGTTGCATTACCGGTATTCCATAATGCTGTTTGAATTAGTGGTTGTTTATTG
>JAUCBJ010006560.1:0-12169 GCA_032718475.1 Nemertoderma westbladi | reverse complement strand
AACTCATCAGCTCATTAGAACAGGCTGCTTCTAGTGTTGCTCTTTTTGTTAACACCAAGATTAAGACCAAAATTGTGACAGCTGACTTAGAAAGTCCTCAGCAAATCTCTGATCGGATGAGAAAAAGCTCAGAGGATGGTATGCTTATGTGAAAAGATGATAGGGAGTTGTGGCGGTGCAACTTTGTTGATAAGCCCGGCATAGCATTCCTAATGCACACTGCATTGGGCTTGCCAATTGTGGATTGCATGGTGGTGACAAAATGGTTTTGTTAAGCCAGTATAGCATCTCAATGTTCAGTTTCAATGCAGCAGGTCGATTACAGTAGTAGTAGTAGTAGTCCCCCAACCTACTCCTACCTTAATTAATTAATTATGCTCTGGCTAAACCAATGGATAGGCCTATATTTCATTAGTTAAATCGAAGTTATGGTGATCCCAGGAGGATATCTTAATTTGAGACAAAATAAGATAAGTAGTGCGATTTGAAAGAACATAATTATTGTTTAAATCCGGAACGTTTCGTATATTACGTTATACATCATCAGCCATAATACTGTAGGTACAAAATAACTATAATTATATGAAAAAACCTAAAATTAATGTAAAAGATAAGAGTAAACAAAATTCAAAATGTGATAGGGTGGATAATTACGATAAATGTAAATTAGAATATTTTTACTAAGTATAATGAAGTAAATGCAGAATTACAGAGAAATTATAGAAAAAATTACAGTACCGGTAGCAATCAGAGACTAAAGGCAGTAAACTAACTAGGTAGTGTGTTCATTACAGTAGATACATTAGAATTGTACTGTATGTAATAGTTATCATAATTAAAATAGATATAGCGGGAATGAAGTGTCTTGTATGTTAAGTGATGGTCTTCGTTTCTGTATAATTAGACTTTCTTTAATTAGTAGATCGTAGTTGTTAGTGGCTGTACCTATAATATTAAAGTCTTGGTATTCGAATCGGTGGTCGTACTCAAGTGCTTGTTCATGTATGGAGGAGTGTCTAGGAGTGGCTGTTGGCTTTCCTGTTCGGGGAGACTTCGCAAGGTGCTCAGAGATTCTTACTTTAAAGTGGCGCTCGGATTTACCGATGTAGTCAGCATTACAGCTGGTGCACTTAAAGTGATATAAAGTAAGAGATCTCATCGCTTTGGGAAATCTGTCCTTGAAGGGAAAGTAATTAGCCAGTCGTGATGTGGGTCTAAATATTAATTTGAGTTCTACTTGTGGAAATGTTCTAGAAAGTATTTTAAGACGCTGTTGAATTTGTGTTGACATCGTTCCAAGATACGGTATGATTAAATATACAGGTTTCTTTCCTACTGTAGGGACCATAGGGAGTGGGGGGTTGGTTAGTTTGATTGTTATACGGTGGGCTATGGACCAGAAAAGGTTGCTAGGGAAACCATTAAGGGAGAGTATATTATGTAGATTCATAATTTCAGTTTGAAATTGCCGCCAACTAGAGCAAATTGTGAATATTCTGAAAACTAGAGTAGCTATCAATGAGGCCTTAAATTTTTCTGGTATAAAACTGTCGTAGATAGTGTATAACCCAGTGAACGTAGGCTTACGGTAGACGGACGTACTAAACTTGTGGTTAATTTCCTTAGTTATCTCAATGTCAAGGAAGGATAAGGAATTATTGCTCTCAAATTCTGCAGTGAATTCTATGTTCCTATGTTGACCATTGAGGTACTGTAGAAATTGTGTTGCATGAGTGCGGTCACGAAAAATAGTAAAACAATCATCTACATAGCGTCTGTAGAATATAGGTTTTGTGTTACGGGGACAATTTTCAAGCCAGATTTTCTCATAGTAGCATAAAAATGCATTTGCAAACGTTGGGCCAATTGGACTACCCATCATAGATACTCCGTCTATTTGTATGTATTTGCGATTATTAAAAATAAATTCTATATTTTTCGCTGCAAAGTCCAGTAATTGTTTGTACTGTCTCCTAGTGAGGCCGTCTACAGTTGTTTGGTCTTTATACAGTTGGTTCAGTACTATTGTCAATGTCTAAACTTCAGTCCTTTCAAATATTGCTTTTCAAGAAAATAGTTAATGACATTTTGGGCAACACTGCTGGGTCAAAGGTGGCCCCAATAAAGATAAAATCTTTGGATGAGATTGCTGCAGACATAGCTGAATTTGCAACTGTGATCGAATCTAATCAATTACTCATGAATTCAGAAAACGGGTAAACATCTTATCTGTAGATATGGCTGGTTTTCTAGATCTCTTGGATAAGGTAATAAATATGCAATATGCAAGTGGAGTTGAAAGTGACCCAATCACTGTTAGGTATAGCTACACAGCGAATTGACAGCTTGGGGGAAATTTTGACAAATATAACCAATGATCTGAACAGCAGAACAAATCAGTCTAATAAAGCAAGCTCCAGAAGTTTGAAAATTCCTGAAGATCCAAGCCACAAAGGATTAGCGGGCAAGTCCAAGAAGAAGATTGAGCACAAAACTAGCAAACAGAAGAAGAAGGTGAGTAAGAAACAAGCTAGACATAAAAGGCAGAGTGATACAGATAATCAGAGTGTCAATTCTACTATGGACTCATATAACACAGCAGACGAAACTATTGACACAATCTCTGCTGATATGGCTGATAGTATGGATAGTGACTCATATAGAACAATTGATATGCTATGTCTGAGTAATAAGTAATAAGTAAGTATAAGTATGTAATAAGTGATTGCTATGTTGAACCAGTGGATCCTAGCAATAAGACCAATGATGGGCTAGCTGACCAAAAAGGTCCCCATGAAGTAAGGCCATCCATCCCAAAACCAGAAACAATTGAGGAAGTTTTAATCTCAAAAAACATATGGAGTGAAGATAGGCATGCAAAAAAGATTATGTCCAAAAACAAGAAGCCATCGAAAGACTCATCCAATGTAATAACTTATTTGATGAACTAGATACTGAAACTAAACTTGTCTTTGAGATGTGTAAACAGAATGACCTGCTTAAAACTTTATTAGAGAATACTTTACAAACATGTAATGATAAGGATACAAGAGCTAAGGGTGACAACATCAATCATAATGAAGATACAAAAACTCTATTTGTTACGGGTCTCCTTCTGAATAGCACTGGCTTCTTGTTGTCCCAATTCTGCTTTAAACAATGCGGAACTAGACCTGTACATATAAGTATCCTTGGTAAGAAAGGAGTATCAAGATCTGCAAAAGTTACAATGGCCACTCATGAGGCCGATGTACTTCTAGACCAGCAAATGTGGCCTGGGGAGAACTGTAGCGTGCATGTCATAACACCCAATCAAAAACCAATCCACCAGATTGGAACTAGGTTGAGTGTTACCAGTAGGCAAAGAATTCGGAGAGGATTACAGAGGCCCAAGAGCCCTATCTCCAAGACTCACTTTGACCGAGGAGAAGATAGTCAAGTTAAATTTCCATACCAAGGGGAACAATCCGAAATGGGAGTCGTAGCTCCTTACTTTTCCTTAGGGAACACAGACAAATAACCCATAAGGCGAACAACCAATGATAACTCACATATTGAAGGGCATATTAGCAGGATTAGCAAGAGCCAATACAATCGTGGGTGGAATGAAACTACATATTATACTCCCAAGGAATATGGTGAAGAAGAAGACCTTTATAATAGGCAACATATATTCCATAATCAAAGACACCGCAATTATTTTTCAACAAGCTATACAGTTGCACCCTTTACATGGTAGTGGTACTACAAGTATGAATATTAACTGTAGGAGTCGAAATATGGGTTACCCTAAATACCACCAGGATATAAATACATTAAAACTGTGAATTAAAACTCTAAAAGTAAAAGGATACCTGCGTTGCAGCTACATTTTTAAGAATGCTGTGCCGGCTTGTTGACAAAATTGCGCCGCCACAACTCCCTATCACCCATGACATTTGCTAGATCATCCGCATCTTCAAGGCCAGTGTCCTTTAAATTGCGTCTCAAGAAAGTCATTGGCTGTCCACCTTGCTTATTCACTCCATGAGGCTGCCAAAGTACAAGATTATGCACTGGATGGTCCTCGCGGCGAAAGCTCCAATGTTATATAGTGTCTGGTTGGAGATGTGTGCATTGTACTTGACACAATGAACCTGGCGTAGCATTGTTTTGAATGTGCCATCCAGAGATTTAGTGTCATCAGCAGTTAGAGCCCAGCATGGACTCCCATAGAGGAATACTGGAACTACTGCTGCTCTAAATAATCTGACCTTAAGTTTCCAATAAATTCTCGGTGACTTCCAAATCCTATTCAAGACTGACCATGCCTTTCCCTTACGTATTCGAGGGTCCTCACCTGACTTCCGGATCCATGATCCCAGGTAATAGAAGTCGTTCACATGCTCAAGCATACCATCCTTTGAGCTTATGCTCATCCGATCAGCGACTTGCTGAGGACTTTCAAAGTTGACTGTCAAAATATTGGTCTTTCTGGAGTTAATAAAAAGACCAACACTAGAAGCAGCATGTTCTAATGAGCTGAGGAGCCGTTGGGCCCTCTCTAGTGATTCTGAGAGTACTCCTAAGTCATCAGCAAATTTAGTTGTATCTGACTTATGTGTTTTTTCCATTTTAAATCGCTTGATAAAATGATACCTAAAAATTTTGTTTCGTTTACTTTTCTTATTTCTTTACCTCCCATCATAAGTGAAACATTTGTTTTGTGTGTGCTTGGACGACGCAATGAGAAAATAGAAAATATTGTTTTATCTAAATTCAGTGATAGTTTATTTGTAGCTAGCCAAATATAAATTTTATCTAGCTCTTCATTTATTGATTTAAGGATTTTGTTTAAGTCTGTTCCAGATTGAAATACATTTGTGTCATCGGCAAAGATTATAAACCGCACCAAATTTGAACTCTCGGCAATATCGTTTATGTATAACAAAAAAAGAACTGGGCCAAGAATTGATCCCTGTGGGACACCACATGTTGTAGGCATATAGTCAGAAAGGGTTGTTTCAAATTGAACACGTTGTTGTCTGTTCGTGAGGTAATTTCTGAACCACTCAAGCGGCGTTCCGCGGACACCGTAATGTTCCAATTTCTTAAGAATAATTTGGTGGTTTACGGTATCGAACGCCTTGGAGAGGTCCAGAAAAACCCCTACTGTAGTTGACCCACTATCAACTGCTTGGGCCATTTCGTTTATGAGAACTGATAATGCAAGTTCAGCAGATTTTTTTGGTTGGAAACCAAACTGGTTTTTAGACAGCAAGTTTTCTCTTTTAATAAATTGTATGAGTTGGTTGCATACAATCTTTTCGAAAATTTTTGAGAAGTAAGGTAATATGCTAACTGGCCGATAATTTAATATGAATTTTTTGTCCCCTTTCTTAAATAAAGGAACAACTTTTGCAATTTTAAGCTGGTCTGGCATAATACCTGTGGATAATGACATATTAATAATGCTCGTAAGGGGGGAAGAAATTAAATGGATCACCTTTCTAGCAACTGATGGATCCACAAGATCAAGCCCTAAAGACTTTTTATTGTTCATTGACATGACAGTTTTTATCAATTCATTTTCGGAAATGGCGTGGAAAAACATCGAGTTCGCTGGTGAATTTTTCAGATATTGTGATACTGGGATTTCGGTGTTAGGTAGTTTTTCAGATAGATTTGTGCCTACAGAGGCATAATGTCGATTAAATTCATTAGCTATATTTGTTACATCGTTTTCAAGGCGTTTATTTATGAGAAAAGATTTGGGATAGTTCTCTGATTTTTTCCTATTGATAAGAGATTTCACAGTATTCCAGGTTTTGTTTATGTTGTATTTATACCTCTCAAATAACTTTTCAAAGTATAACTTCTTTGCATTTCGTAGTGCAGAAGTTAATAAATTTTTGTATTTCGTATAACCTATTTTATTTGTTTCGGTTCTATGTTTCATATAATTTGAAAATAAAGCTTGTTTTGATTTAATACACTTAAAAATAGCATTGGTAATCCATGGTTTATCGGGATTGACCATTGTAAACTTCTTTAATGGACAGTGGATTTCAAAAAGTGATTGGTAAATTAAAATAAATTTGTTATAAGCGGTTTCAGGATCAGTGTTTTCCATAATATTGTCCCATAAGCCAGATTTCATTTTTTCACTTAATGTTTTCGAAAATTCCTTAATATTATTTTCGGATGTGTCCCTTCTAAAGAAATATTTTGGTGGAGGTGGTTTACAATTCACTGGGATGTCAACTTGTGTAAAGATTGGAAGGTGGTCTGAAATATCTGCAACTATAATGCCTGATAAATGAATAGTCGATAAATCATTAGTGAGAATATTATCAATAGCAGTTGCAGTGTTGTCAGTGATACGAGTAGGTTTATTAATTATAGGAGTGAAGCAGTTAGCCGATACAGTTTCTATAAATTTGAGCGGTTGTGGTGCAATTTCAGTATGAAGTAGATTTATATTGAAATCGCCCATTACGTAGCTTAACTTAGCTTCGTTATTTATTTTGTTTAGTATAGGAGCAAGGGTATCAAGAAATTCATTAATATCACAGTCAGGTGGTCTGTAGATACATCCGAAAATAACATTTTTATCTGAGTCGCGTTGCCACTCAATGAAATTTGATTCAAATAAACCGGATTTAAATACCGATAAATCATCACGCCTGGTAAAATCTATTGAGCTATGCACAAATATACCACTTCCACCACACCAGTTTGTTTTTCTCTATAGTTGTAAGAAAAATTATAATTTTTAAGGTTGAATTGGTCATGATTGTGTGACGTTTGCCATGTTTCAGAGACACCAATGATGGCAGGAGGCGTGTCAATACAATGTAGCAATTGCTCTAGGTTTACTAAATTTTTGTTTAAACTACGAATGTTACAGTGTAGCATGGAAAATTTCATATTGTTAAAATGTTGAAAATCTGAGTAGTAATTACACTTTTTTTCATAAATGAAGTTTCCATCTGGGTCAAGTTCACAGTCAAAGGATGGTCTATCTGGATCTGGAATTTGGTTAAAATTAATCAAAGTTGAATTTAGCTGTTCAATGTTTATAATAGAAGGAAGTCTGTAATCGTTTATAGTGAGAATATATTCAATATAATCAACAATACTTTGGAATGGAATATTTGATTCTATGCAATGGATACATATCCAATTTGGTAAAGACTTGAGGTAGGAAATATCTTTTTTGATTGTTGATATACATTTTACATGGTATTTTGCAAAACAGATGGTACAAGTAAGGGTACACTTATCGTTCGAGTGAATAATTTTGGAACATGTGCCGCATAAAGGTGATGTCATGAAAAAGTAATTAGTCTTTGGCAAACCCACCTAACTACAACTACACTAGCAAATATAAAGCAGTAATTTACCCAACACCTTGAATCGCAACCCCGTTACGATCCAATTTTAGATCTCACACAAACAAAGTTTATTACAGTTTATAACTAACTAAGACTAAATAAGCTAATATGGATGTTATGGCTATTGGGCCTAGCTTGCATGCAATGTATATAATATATGTATAATGATAAAATTAGAAGAAATGTATGTTAAACCTAATCAGTAGTCGATGACTTCCTATTTAAATCCGAGGAAAGGTTTAGGACTTTTAGCATCCTTTCGCCGCTGTTCCCTGCGGACTTTCTTTTCATCCTCTGTGAAGATTTTCACCGACCTCATGTCTGAATTTGAAGTAATCGGAATAGGTTTTCCAGAGGCACCGATCGCATATATTTGACCATCGCGCGACCAACCAACACCTGTTGGTACCGATAGTTTCAAAATTTAGATAATAACCGAAATAAGTCCGCCAATCATTGATGAATTATAATCAAACTTGGTACACATGTAGTCTATGAAAAGTTTAGAAATTCTTTCCATTTTTCTGAAAATGTATCAATTACTCTACTTACCGATCTTCTTATCTGCTAAAAAAACTACTTTTTTGAAATTTGTTGTAAAGTACGGGACTTTACGTAATGAAACACTGGTGAAATTTATTGAAACAAAAAAAAATTCGAAAATGGGTTTGTTTTTGATTTGGTACACGTTCAGAAATGTTAATTAATTCGTCATAGGAAGTGCCTACAGGAAACCAAACTTTTGCACACTTTTATTTACATTTTGTGCAGAACAGGTGCATAATTTGTAATTTGACTATTTTTGAGAAACCACCTGTGTTGATACAATTTTTAGCACTGAATTCATGAAGTACGATAAATTTTGACCTAAAAGAAGTATAAATTCAAAGCTACATCTCATTTTTCGAAATTAGTGGGGAGGTTGACCTTTTCATGGAATGAGCCTGATATGATATTGTACTGTACATAGTGCTATCATACTGTACATAGATGGATGGTCTCGGAAAATAATCTGGCTAAACGTGCTTCGGAGTAATAACAACCAAAATATTATTTGTTATTTATTTCTTAAGTCAATTGAGGAATTCTGGTGTCCTGTACGTTTAGAAACAGACAGGGGAAAAGAGAATGAATGGCCTTGCAGCTGCAGCCCAAGCCTTCTTTCGCGGAGACAGCGACGCGCAACGGTACATTTTTTCTCCTAAAAACCAACGTATCGAGTCATGGCGGGCTACACTCCGCAAGACCTGGAGTAACTTCTGGATAAATCTATTTAAAGATCTTATTTACAGAGAAGAGTTCGATCCATCTAACTCCATCCATAGTGACGTCATATGGTATTGTTTTTCTGGACTGATACAATCTGAACTAAACGAAGTTGTACACCTGTGGAACAACCATCATATTAGAAAATCAAGACATGACATAATTGCCGGACAACCGAACTTTAATTATTTAAATCCTACTCCAAGAGGTGGTCAACCTGATTTGGGAATAACAATCTCCCAGGATATGCGAACGGCCGTAATGAACGAGATTCATCTCCCAAACTATATCAGCGAGAACATTGAGTATTGTACGTATCTATATGTTATATCAATGGCGATCATCATTACTACTACTACTACTACTAGGATCGGCATGCTGCATTGCAGCTGCATTTTTAAGAATGCTGTGCCGGCTTATCGACAAAGTTGCACCGCCACAACTCCCTATCACCAATGACATTTGCTAGATCATCCGCATCTTCAAGGCCAGTGTCCTTTAAGATGCGTCTCAAGAAAGTCATGGGCTGTCCACCATGCTTATTCACTCCATGAGGTGCCAAAGTACAAGATTATGCACTGGCTGGTCCTCACGGCGAAAGCAATGTCCTGCAAAGCGGAGGCGATTTTATTCTAGTGTCAAGCTTGGGGGAACCAATGAGACACCTCCAATGTTATATAGTGTCTGGTTGGAGATGTGTGCATTGTACTTGACACAATGAACCCGGCGTAGCATTCTTGTGAATGTGCCATCCAGAGATTTGGTGTCCTCAGCAGTTAGAGCCCAGCATGGACTCCCATAGAGGAGTACTGGAACTACTGCTGCTCTAAATAATCGGACCTTAAGTTTCCGATTAATTCTCGTTGACTTCCAAATCCTGGAAAGCCTATTCAAGGCTGCCCATGCCTTTCCCTTACGTATTCGAAGGTCCTCACCTGACTTCCGGATCCATGATCCCAGGTAACAGAAGTCATCCACATGCTCAAGCATACCATCTTTTGAGCTTATGCTCATCCGATCAGAGACTGGCATGAATGTCTCGAACGGTTCCAATTTATCATTGCCAATGGTTTTGGTTTGTAGTTTTGTTTTTCACATTAGTTTTTCTAATTTTTGAATATATTTGTTACATTGTTTTTGAGGTAACTAAGGTAATGTAGTCATCAAAAGTATATAAAAATTCTAAAAAATATTTTTTTGGAGCCTCCTAGCGGTCTGTGTGAGATTAAACAAAAATTGAGTAAAAAGACAAATCTTCCGTTATTATTGATTTTCATAATTGTAACTGTAACCGGTAATTGGAACGCATTACACATCTCATATTACGCATATCTAACATATTTTATGTTTAATAGACAGAAATAACTATTTAGACACTTTAATGTTTAATAAACATAAATCTCAGAATATAATGTAATTGGTAAGGTATAATGTTTCGCGAAAATCAATAATTCAATTTCTATCACACTATAAATGTGGTCATACAATAGTAAATGGGTCAGTTAGTTAGAAAACTATATTATATTGAATGCGAGTCCAGATTCCACAACACTTCTAATCAAAATGTTATCCATATCCTCTTGGCAATAAATATGATAAGGAATTGTCACCTGGAAGGAACATGTACTGAATTTAATACGACAACTGCAGTTATTATCTTCGCAGGTAGATTTAAATATAGCTGTTAATGGATGTATCACTATGGGGCGGCAGGTACCAAACATCCACATCTTGAAATCGTCTATATTTAATATTAACATTTCGTCGGCATCACAACTAGTAACGCTTAAAAATGATGAATTTTCCAAGCGATCGACAAAATTTCCAAAAAAGTACATAATGTCATCTTCCTTGTCACGAGTGTTTGACCCTTCAGGAGACCTATTCATAACAATGACTTTGTTAACCATATCTGCTAACCGTAATTTAGGCGTTATGCACAGAAATTTGAACAATATGTCTTTCCTGACTCTAGGGAGATACCGAATGAGCTCGGATTGAAGTATATCAACTGCCGCCTTCCGTGAATCCACGAGTTGGGCATTAATAAAATTACCCATGAATTTATTCTTAATTTCAGGCAACGATGTTTCCACGGGGCCAAACTCTGCTCTTCAACTATCTCACTAATTGTTCCAGTTGAGAGAAATGCTGATATTGAATTGAGTGTTGATATATATGGGCAATGGGCTAGTACCGACATGGGAACCCGTTCACCATATGCAATAAACCATGCAACTACAGGGTGGACAATTCCCACAAAACCTTCACCATGAAGGAGGATCATGGCGAATAATTTAAAAGAGAAGACATTCTTCCATTGTAAATATTTACCATGTTTGCAATTGAAGGAACTAAGAAGCCATCTATAGTATCAAACATAGAGCTATTTTGAAGGGCTTTTAATGCTGAACCTAATAAATCCCTCCTCAATCCACCTTCATCAGCCCCGGGCTCATTAACAAATATTACTTTGAATTGTTGGTTTGGATCAAATGTTTGCAGATGCACTAGCAAGTCATCTAGCAACTTTCGTCTTCTAATCCTACAATATCTGTATACAATATGCTCGTCTTTATTGTAATCATAACGAAAAGCCACATTGTTGAGAATGTATTGTAAATCGTCATCTGATACCTTCCAAGTTATGTCGGTCAATGCAGTAGTAAATACTGCCTCATTTATAGGGCAGTTTTGTATTTCTTCGACTTCAGCATCAACGTCATCCTCGTCACTAATGATGTACCATTCTATAGTTTGGTTGTCAGATATCCTTTCTTGCTTTGGAATTTGAGATTCTTCCACATTCTCTTCATTAACATTGTTGCCGCATTGTTTGCCAGTGACATCAGGAAATTCACTTGTTTCCAAAGTATTGTTGGTTGAGTAAGCAGATTCAAATTCTGATCTCGTTAGAACACCGTTAAGTTGAGATTTTGATGATATTTTCGGAGTCCATAGCGTGAAGGGCACTATTCATCGTTATCACCCTTGTTTATTTATGTAAACAAACATCACTCGCTGCGCTCGCTCGGTACATAAATACACTCGGGAGATAACGCCAGTGTTGTCGAAAATAGTTACTTCAATGAAAATATAGAAACTTCTTAAATAGCCAGTTAGGGTGGGGGGGGGGGGGATCTCTGGACGAAATCAAAATTCAACCTTTTCCAGGGAAAATAACAGCTGATCACTTCCAAAAATAAAACTGTCATCTGTTCTATTGATTTTCGTTTATTGTTTTGGTTAGATGACATGCCACTGTAAAGGCCTGTTTACACGTGGCAACTTTTAGAGCAACTTTCTCGGCAACAAGCAACTTTTTTTCTAGCAACTTAATTTAATCGCTGTTTTGATAATTTAATTTGATTATCCCGCTTTAATTCGCCAACACGCCAATCAGCCATTCCTTCACGTTGCCGTAAAAGTTAAGCAACATTTACGGCAACTTTTTTACGTGTTTACACGGAGCAACTTGATCGGCAACCTGGGTTGCTCTACAAGTTGCCGAGAAAGTTGCTGTACCA
>JAUCBJ010006559.1:0-11985 GCA_032718475.1 Nemertoderma westbladi | reverse complement strand
CAGAATCCAAATACTGCCAGGCGTTTCATTAATCTATTTTTTTATTGTTTTTACAGCGAACAATGCGGGATGGGAAGATTAGCACTAGATGGAAATTATTTAGATTTTTTGTCAGTTCACTGTAAAGTGTTACTGGTACTAGTGTTGCACGTGTCACCATTATTCTCTGCCTTTCATAATAGCTGTTTTTTGGTTTGACATCCAAAAATATCAAAATACCAAAAAATACCAAAACATAATGTTTTGGGCTATTGGTTTATGTTCTTGACATATTTTGGCTTGTTACATGTGAAAAAAAAAATGTTTTAAAGAAAATGAAAACAAATGTTTGTGGTAGCTATTGTTTTCAATGGTATGTACTGTTTTAATATTGTAGCTAGTGTTTTTATAAAATACCACAAAATTTTATTTTTTGATGCCATTTCAGATGCCATTACACCAACGCATGTGGTAGAAGTAAAATGTCCAACATCAAAACATGCCATTCAAAAATCTTATCTTACACAATCGAATATCGTAAGCGCTAAATTCATGTAACCCAAACCCAACCCAAGCTGAGGCTGTGATTGGCTCAGTGTCTGATTCAGCTGTTAATGTTCAGCTGCTAAACCTGGCTGTTCACTGCTTGTTACACAGATATGTTATATTGCCCACAGTATATCGCACCTAAGCTTCCCGTGTGGTTTAATGGGTGAGATTATTTCCCTTACTTGGATGGTAGATTTGGTGCCGACCAAATCTACCATTATTTGTTGTTCTTGGGTTGCGAATCTGGGTGGGTTTCAATCCATGGCCGCTTTGTTTATTGTTTAAAACTTTGCTACGGTAACATACATTCTTACCTTAACAAATATTCAATATTATCCAGTTCTCAATTTGGCTTTCGCCCTAAATTTGCTACAGTACCAACCTTAACAAATATTCAATATTATCCAATTCTCAATTTGGCTTTCGCCCTAAATCTACTACAGTACCAACATTCCATGCTCTGTTATCCGTTGCAGAAAACATTCACAAATACTTAGACCAAAAACTTTTCACAAGTGCTATATATATATCTCCTGCTACCAACTACCAAGTGCTTCAATATCGGAGAGCCCACACTATTCATTCAAGGCATTAGATTAAATGAGATGTGAATTTCTATGTAATAATGCTATTGCATTCAGTCGAATATATATCAGTTCTCATAGGAATCACATGGAGCCTTGAATGTCCTGAAGGTACTAAGTGGACATTTGCTTCAAGAAATAATGATCTGCAAAAAGAATATGAAGCAACAGTGGGAAGGTATGCAGAAGTCAACCGTTATGAATCTCATGAGGATAAAATCCAGGTGAATTGTTCTGTCTGCGGCGTTTTCACATACCAGGCAAGAGGATATTCCAATCAGTATGATGATCAGATCGCAGGTGAACTAGTGATAAAAGGCTGCTACGGAAAAGTAGTAGAATGTCTAGCTCTAAATGAGTACGGTTGTGAATACTTCCGTACGGTGGTACTACCAGCCGCCAAGACAGACGAGTTGCGTAAAGACCAAGCCTACTTTGGGTTAGCTATGAGAGAAGTAGTGCTAAGTAAGCTAACAGATACCTACGAGTCGTGCCAGTGGCAATGTTGTAATGGGACGTGTCCGGCGGCAGTGTGGGAAGATGATGTCGTGAAGACAACCAGTACTACAGTGGCCACTCCTTCTGATGTTACAGAAAGCGGTTCAGATAATGTTGCACTGATGATGGGGTGGGTTATTGGAGTTGTCATTGTGGCTCTATTGCAATAGATAATACTGACATTGGAGGAGCATAAAAACTAAACATTATTGTGGTGGTTGTTTATAATATTTACAGTTTATTCTCAGAGCAGGGTTAAGGTGAAAAAAATGGGCTAGTTATAAGAAAAAAGTTTTGAAAAAAATTGAAAAAATTTTATAAATATTGGATTCGTTGGAATTTACATTGCGACCCTGATAATCTTGAGATTTCATTGGTTTAATTTTATGAAATACTGAAGTTGTACGATTTATTGTTTCAAATATAAATATGTATTTCTAGTAGCGCGATACATTTATAGAAATGACCATATGGGTTATAAAAATTTTGATCGTTTTATTCTCTTCGCTTTAATTAATTCTGTGTCTCATAATAATACAGTAGTAGATGTATTATAAATGCTAAATTGGCATTCTGCAAACAGTTTCTTTAATCTCTTTTCTCAAACTTGAGTAAAAGGATATAATGTAAGGGCTTGTCTAATTATTGAGAAGCCTTCGAGCAGCATGATATTTTCTCATTGAATAAGGCCATTTTTATCTACAGTAAGAGGCCGTTCATCTTTTTATTCATTTTTGAAAAGATCGAATGAAGAAAAGTGATAAATAGAAGTTTAGAATTTCTTATTTTTTTATTTGTATTTATTGGGATTGTAATTGTTTCTGGTATTGATGTTTTAAATTGCATAACTTTATGTACATAAATTTTAATTAGAAATTAATTTACGAATTGGTTAGGGAATCGTGGGTTTATTTATAATAAAGGCTACATCTAGATTTATATTACTGAGTTATATTAGGTATTGGTTTGAGATTGAGATTCATGAATATAGATTTCATTCCACAGTATGCAGGCAACACAGTAAAGAAACCTGAAAAACATGTTTAAAAAATAACAAAAATAGTATAGAAGTAAATTAGAATGCGGACAGGCCTGTCCCGGACTGTTCGTTCCCGGACAGTTCGGTGGCTGGTCTTGATTCCTGGGTTTGAAAGCCACTTTGAGTTTTCCCAACCTTGCTGATGTTTTGGTCATTGCTTGTTAAGTTTCAACTTTGGGGGCTATCTTAAGATCTTTTTCTTATATGTCTTATCTATCTTCTTTTAAGTCTATTTTATAAGTCTTATATTCCCCATTTGTCAGTTATATCACAAAATAATTATTTACAGCACAAATTTATTTTTATACCATAGATAATTTAATTGCATCATCGGAAATAAAATATTAAGGCACACGAAATAATTCTAGCAAATATTAATACAAATTATATGCCATAATATACGTCGTTTACATGGTTATTGGTTAGAGCGAATAGTGTGAATTAAATATTCGAAACGTGTTGTTTTTTAATTTAATTTAATTTAATATTATGCTTATAAATTACCCAATGTACAACAATACAAAGCTATGATACATGTTGTTTTGATAGGAATTGTGCTAGTTTACTCTAGTAAAGCCTACATTACATGGTGGAGGGCGTTAAGTGGTAGACAAACAGCTGCTAGTCAATGCCTTATACTTAGTTATTGATATTGGATTGGTTACTGCTGGATTAGTAGTTGAGATGGTATATTTATTATGGTTATATATTCTTGCAATGTCTTCACTATGCGAGATGATATTATTTAATGTATCTATTCAGTTATATCAGACGAATATTACACTGTTGTGAACCACTCCATCTTTGTCATTTCACAACGACCCCTCTGTCTCGCATGACAAACACTTGATCGGGAACTCCCAACAGCAGGCCCCCTGACCCAGGATTGTCGAGTTTCCTACGAGAAGCCACGTCCTGCAGACCCTAAATCTGCTGACACTGAGGAGAAGACGTTCTATTATGTCAGGATTGTTTGATTTAAATCATTTGATTTATATCATTGATTTAAATCATGATTTAAATGACCTAAAAAAATAAAAAAAATTTTTTTAATTAAATCAGATTTTTTTGTAAAATCATAGATTTTATATGAAAACGTTGTGAAGACTTTTCTTTATAAACCAAATAAACAAATAATAAACAATAATTCACCTTTTGTAGTGGTTTTATTTCTAAATGAGGAGTGTCTGGATCTCAATGCTTGAGGCTACTGGTCGGTAATGGTAGATGCTCTCTCTCCCCGATCCATCAGTGGTCACTGGTAGGCCTACTGCTATACAATATCCACCTTCTTCACTCACATTTACTTTACAAATACTTATGTGTTGCTTTAATGGAGTCACTATCTGACTATGCCTTACAATTCTCTGCGGCATTCCTGACAAGTTGTATTTGTAAAGTGAATGTGATTGAAGAAGGTGGAGATCGTATAGCATTACCAGTGACAACTGATAGATCAGGGAGACCATCTATCAGTACCAGTAGCCTAAAGTATTCAGAACCAGACACTCCTCGTTTAGAACCAAACCCATTATAAAAGGTACAACAGGTGAATTGTGTATAATTTGTTTAGAAGTATTCACAATGTTTTCATATAAAATCTGATTTTACAAAAAGATCTTATTTAAATAAAAAAAATCTGATTTAAATCAAAAAAATCTGATTTAAATCAAAAAAATCTGATTTAAATCAAAAAAATCTGATTTTTTTTATTTTTTAATCATGATTTTTATCAACCTGATAATAATAAGCTAAGTACAGCCTAGTAAAACGAGTAAAACGCAAGATCTGGATGCTAAGTATGTACCGTACATACCCCCCCCCCCCCCCCCTTGAATTTCTAACTTTTCCCCTGGATTACTCAATTTTCCCACTGGCTCAAAAATTTCCACTGGCTTTCCATTCCCTCTAATTTTAACATTTGTACAAGAAATTAAAATTTAACAAGAATGACAAAATGTTGTTATATAATAAATTATTGTACATTCAAATTGACAAACGAAACAGACCATTGGAAATTGAAATAAGGAAACAATATACGTTATGCCTTAATATCTATCCAGATAAATGAAAATAAAATAACAAAACTATTTGTATTGTACAGTCGAGTATTAATAGTCATTTAGAGTTTATTCATCAGGGGCAAATAATATCTTTTAGACCCGAGCGATCCTGCAATACTTATTACAAACAACCGTGTAATTTTGTAAAAGATTGTATCCCTTCTAAGGAACTACTGTATTTCCTGCACAATAGTTGAGCTCGTTCTGGGCGTAAAGATTAGTAGATGCCATCTCAGGATCATACAGAATTCCTTCTGTCGCACTGCCTTGTATATCCAACAACATGATCCATTTGTTCGTGTGCTCATATGAAAATTGAGCAAGAGCTTCCGCCATCTCTAGGTCTTATAATCTGAATCTGGAATTATCATACCATCCTTGCTGATGTATGTACTTAATGAAAATACCGGATAAAACTCTTCCACTGTAACAGGCTCAAACTTTCCATTATCCCGCTTAATCTCAACGTAAACCGGGCCTAGTTGTACACGAACCCTTTGTTTTAAGTTAAACTCTGGATCTGGCTTTTCAAGTTCCTTATTGAAAGCTACGGTCAACATATCGGCGACCACCTGACATTGAACCTGTTTCCATAGATGGTCAGTTGTAGAAATTCCTATATCCTATTGTAGAGCTATAGAAATATCACCTTTATATTTTTTTTAAACAAACCTTTCTTTACTGTCAACAGCAACAGAAGCCATAAAGGCCTCTCGGAAGCCACCTTCTCTGAATGGCATTTTTTAAATGTTAAACTGTTGCACTTTTGCGACAGTCCAAGTACTCAATAATTTTGAACTTTACCATGGTGATTTCCATATATTCATGCTTATCGTCTACACAAAGACGACATGCATTAATTAGATGGAAAACAGGAACAAACCTGTCGGATACACTTTCTTCACTGTGATCGGGGCTTTTACTAGAAGGTCTTCGGGTAGGCCTAGGCCAGGCTCTATTTACAATACAGGTATTAAGATTGACTGCCTATATCATCACTGGAGGAGGAAGTCGATGCAACGCTTAAGAATCGAATATATATACATACAGACAAATAGAATCAAGTGGGAAAGTTCGGAGTCTGACTCATTCAATGTCTTCAATGGTGTCCGACAGGGATCTGTCGCCAGTCCTGTTCTGTTTTGTGTAGTTATGAATGTGTTGGTCCATTCCCTCAGGTCATCTGGAATTGGTTGCACAATAGGGTCATTCTACAATGGAATCTTTGTATACACCGACGACATCCTTCGTTTATGTCCATCTATTTCCGGTCTGCAGTACATGGACAGTCTGCAGAAAACCCAAGGACATTCACGAAACTATCGAGCAGAAATATGCTGCCAAACCAGTTGTTGACTCAGCGAGTATTGAGAAAATAATTAGACTTAATGATCAACGTAAATACAATATTGATATCCGCCACCTACCTGGCGACAATGGTAATAATTCCACATATAAGCAACGAGATGTGGACAACAAACTTCTCTTGGAATATTTGGAGGAGAAACTACCATACAAGGCAATTTATCGTTTAGGCAAACCGCGAAACGATGGATCAAACCGCCCGCTGCTCCTCTTATTCGACACATGTGCTATGGTACATCAAATTTTATCCTGCAAATCATTCCTAGCTGGCAATATACGATACTACTTCGATAGAGATATGTCCAAATTCGAATGTGAGGCTGGAGGCTAATCGAATTCCTGCACCCGCTCAGGATGAAGCCCAGCGCGTTGATTGACTACTACCCCCTAATAATCAACTGTCTGCTCCAATGAGGCACAACAATAACTTATTAAAGGCTGTATATACGAATGCTGATAATTTAGCTAACAAACTTGGCGAATTAGAGAATGCTACTGCATTCATGTTACCCGACATAATTGCTGTGACCGAGGTGCTCCCCAAGTTCTCTACTTTAGATATTGACGACGCATGTTATAAACTCGGGAACTATGAAAAATTATACTCGAACTTAAATGACACATCTTGTTCGAGATGTATCATAATCTATGTAAAACAAACAGTACCATGTAACGAATACACTCCAACTCTATTATCAACAAACAATGAAATTAAAGAAAGAAATGGTCTGGAGTCAGTATGTATTACAATCAAAGGGTCACCCGTGCCACTAATTTTATGTTGTATATACCGCAGCCCAAGTTACGACAACTTTGACAGTTTAAGAAACTTTTTAAATAAATTGTGTACAGCAAATAAAAAAAACGAATTGGTTATAATTGGGGACTTCAACATGCCTGACACCAAATGGGGATTGTTATCATCGGCTCACCCTGGCGAAAACATTATTCTACTTGCATACAGGAGAACTTTCTAACTCAATTGGTGGACAAACCTATACGTTATCGACATGGACAAATGCCCATGGCCACGGATCTTGGACCTAATATTAACCAATGACGATAATTCTGTTGACCCACCATACTATAATCCAGCATTGGGTGCCAGCGACCATATTGTATTGGAGTTCGTAATAAGACTGAGTTCATTCGAACCTAAAATACTAAAGAAATCCCACCCAATTTTCTCCAAAGCAAACTTCCCGGCTATTTCGGCCGATCTAACAGCTGAAAACTTATGCACAATTCAAAATGAGTCTGACGCTCAATCAGCTTGGAATACTCTCTACAGCAAGCACTTGACTCGTGTAACAAACACATACCTCAGTCAACCCATAAGAAAAAACAATATAAACAACCAAAGTGGATTAATTCTGGGATTAGACGCCAAATTAAGGAAAAGAGGAAGTTATGGGACACCTACAAACATAGCCAAACAACCACCAACTATGACAACTACAAACGGTCTAGAAACAGATGCTGTATATCCGTCCATCTAGCACAATTTGAGTATGAAAAAACAACAGCCTCGAATGCCACAACGAATCCTAAATAATTTTGGAAATATATTCACGCAAAGCGAGTAATAAAACCTGCTGTATTTGATTGACCCAAATGGAGAACTGGTTACTGACAACAAAGGTAAAGCTACAGTCTTTAATAATCATTACCATTCTATGTCGACAATAGAAAACCATGATATCCCTACAGTACAATATACACCAACATATAAAACTGAACTAAAGACTGTTGTTTTTAATCCAACCATTGTCTTAGAGGCCATAGATAAAATAAAGTCAATGAGTGCTCCTGGACCTGATGGCATTTACCCAATCATGCTTAAGGAACTCTCTTCCAACCTTGCTCAACCATTATCAAACATATTTCAACAATCAATGGACTCATCTACCGTCCCTTCACAATGGAAGTTGGCAAACATATCGCCTATATTTAAACAGGGCAAGAAAACTGATCCCGACAACTACAGAAGGATCAGTTTAATATCGGTAGTATCCAAACTAATGCAAAGGATTATTGTTGATACCATGTGGGCACACTGTATAGAGAATATGATAATATCTAAACAGCAGTTTGGATTTCAGAAGGATTTCTGGATTTTCTTGGATTTCCTGAACACTCCAACTCCTTGATGTCCTCTATAACTGGTCACTGGCCATCAATAATCGACAATGTATTTATGTAGTTTACCTGGATTTCTCCAAGGCATTCGACGCTGTTCCTCACAAACATCTACTCCTTAAACTCAAATTATTTATTTATTACACCAAAATATGGTAATTGCTGTTATAAGCCACAAGTGCTAAAATTATTAAGATCATATTTAATAATAAAAATATACCAATAAATATATATTAAAAGTTATGTGCGATGCCTCATGTGCAAGTGTGAAGGTGGTTGTTCGCCAGCTGGTTGAGGGATTTCGAGTTGCAGTGGCACATATAAGTATATGATATAATGCTGCCGGCTGTCCGCACAGCTCACAAACGCATTCGCTATTCGGGTAGTGGAATGTTCTAGAACTACAAACTAGGTGGTGATACCCGTGGATTGAGAGTCTAGTGATGACATGGCGGTTCCGTTGGTTTGATCTTGTCCACCTCCTATTGGAGAAAGCCAATGCCGTCCAGAAATCCGAGTTAATTTCTTGCCGTTTATTATGGATACACAACATGTACTTTTGATATTCCGTCGTATGCGTAAGATTCAGCCTTTTGGCGATTTCGACTACGAAGTGGTCTTCCACGCATAATGCTAATACCAGTCTGTTTTGTGAATTTTTGTGCACCCCGATAGTTTTCTTCAGATATGTGGATTTTATTTTGTCCAGTGAGTGGAGGTTAGTTGCTGAGAGAAAGGGCCAGATTTCGCGCAGTCCATATGTAAAAACCGGGTGAACTTTAAGTCGAAATAATGCTAATGAAGTTTCCAGTGAGAGCAGTTGAGAGTTCTTGATGGAGTGAGCCGCCTTTAGTGCCTTACATGTTACTTCGGTGATATGCTTTGTAAACGATAGGGTTGTCTGGAAGGTGACCCCTAAATATTTGTATGAGTTAGAGATGGTTACTTGTTTACCATTGTAGGTGAACTTATCCGCCGTGCTGAGTCGGCCAGCACGCCGGAATTTCATTACGGCGGTTTTCTTTAAATTAACCTCCATTCCATTATCCGCAGCCCATGCTGCTGTGGCATCTAATCCTGCTTGTACTACTTCTCGCGAATCGCCGTAGAACACCAGATCATCCGCAAATAATAATATAATAATTTCTCCTACAAACTGAGCGAATCTTTTGATATAATCCACAATGTCAAAGATGAACAATATAAATAGGAATGGGCTCAGACTATCTCCTTGTAGCATACCGCGAGTTTGTTTGATTATCCTCGATTTCCGGAGGCCGTCAAATATTTGTATGTAGTTCGTATCAATGATTGCCGATATTATTCTCAATAGTTTCCCTTTGATTTTGAACGAATTTGCGAGCTTGTCCAACAGTTTCGATTGTGGGACTGAGTCGAAGGCTTTGCGAAAGTCTATATACGCATAATATAATGGTTTCTTTGGTTCACCTAGATTGTAATGTATTTGGTTAATAAGTTGAGCTAGAGGCGCAGATGTAGATTTCTCGGGCATATAACCAAACTGTTCTTTAGGAATTTTGCTTGATAACAAGTTCCTCAGCCACTTCCCTACTAGGCTGGTGAATATTTTGTAAGCGTTGCATAGTAGCGAAATACCTCTATAATTGTATGGATCGGTGCGGGTGCCCTTTCCTTTATATAGGACTTTTGTAATGCTCGACTTCCAGCATTTGACTAGAGAACCGCTGTTTAAACAGATGTTTAACAAGGTCGTCCATAGTAGTAAAACGATCGGAAGGGAAGCCTTTAGAATTTCGTATGGGACCCTGTCTGGCCCACCCGATTTTCCAGCTGGTTTACTTTTAAATTCTGCTGCGACTTCTGCCTCTGAGAATGGCTCCATATCGTCATTGACGTCGTCGCCTTGTGGTTCAGCCTCCTGAAAACTGCCAGCTCCATCCGTAACGTCACCTTTTAGAATGTTGCTAAAGTGAGTCTCCCAAACATCTAAGGAAACCGGGCAGCTCGATTTGCAGTCCCTTTTACCACACCATTTGTAGGGCGTTTCCTCGGCTTCTATGATTAGTTTAAGTTCAGTTTGTTGAGCGAATAACTGCTGTTTAACTTTGATGTGATTTTTATACTCGCGTTTTCGAAGGCACAACAATTGCCTTAGAGATGAGTCACATTTTGCCATAGCATTGATTGAGCCTTAGGATTTCCTGTCTTTTTCTGTAACAAGTGGAATCGAACCATGGTTTCGCGAAGTGAGATGAAGTTTTTGATATTGGCGCTGCCTCTTTAATCGCACTTGTTAGTCTGGCGTAACCCTCATCCAAATTGTTATCTCGTAACAAATCGTTGACTTGTATTAACCTCTCGTTATTTCGTAATTTATCGAGGTCTATTCTCCTTTTCCTGGCTGGTTGAGCCTCATCTTCCAGTTCCTTCAGTATTATATCGGTGTTCCAGGTTGTTCTTACGGGGATGTGTTTCCTAATGGCATTTGGTTTGAGCTTTATTGATTCCGCTTGTATGTTAGAGAAAATCAAATCGATTGCGCTGCTTCCATTGTGACATATATATGTTGGTTCTTTGTTATTTTGTAGGCCTAAATCGAAATCATCCATCAATAACTGCAGAGCAGTTGCTTTTAGTTGGTCCTCTAGATCGATACGCGCATTGAAGTCTCTCCCGACTATTATTGGACCGTCGTAACCATCGGGAATATCGTCCAGCATACACAGCACTCCCTCAATGAGATCCTCCAGGGCTGTTGACGGGTTGAAGTAGCTACATGTAATGATACCAAAGTCTGTCGAGACTACAACATAATTATTGTCCTTCGAGATAAAACATGGGTTTAACCGTGGCTTTACAGCAATGGAAATCCCCCCTGAAGGCCGACCCCTAGGTCCTTTTCTTGCCGGACTTACAAAAATGTAAAACCCTGGAATTTCAATCGGATCGGTCGCCATAGTTTCGGTTAGCATTATAATATCACACTGGAATATTGGATCCATATGAGATTGATTCATAATTGTTTCCAGTCCTTCAACATTCCATAGTACAACTGAAACCCTTCCCCTGTCGGTCTCTGTAGCCTCTATAGTCGTTTTGGTCTGCTTGCTATGTCAGTTCCTGCGAACTGAGAGTCTCGGACGGAGTCCAAACTGCTCACGTTCCTCGTTACTTAATTTGTAATTCTTGATTATTATTCCCTCTTCCCAGATATCAGGATTCATTAGTGAGCTTCGCAAGTCCTGTGTGCAAACTAGATGAAACGATATAGTCGTTGAATCTGGTTGAACGGTTAGAGGTATTACTGAATCGATTGCAATGCCCTTGGTATCCAGGTATTCTGTGAGCTGATCCTTTGTGACTGTTTTGTCTAGACGCCCGATGTACACATGGGCTTTCATCTGAGCAGGCGTTGTACCGGTATCGGGTTGTGATGCGGATTGGGTAGTCCGGAGGGTTCTGCCGGCCTTCCGTCCACGGCGTACTACGGAAAAGTTCTCAGTGAGACCTCCTGTGTCAACCTGGGTTGGTCGGTCAGTTGTCTGTTGCGGAGGATGAACAGCCAAAGAGAATCGGTTTTGGCGGGCGATGTGAATCGGTTGTCGTGGGACGATAGGCGGTTCATTTGACGGGGTTCTTGCAACGTTGTTGTAAGCTCGAGCGGGGTTTAGCCTGATGAGATCGTTTTTTGCCTGGATTGTTTCTCGCCTAGCTTCTGCTAGCTCTGTGCTTTTTTCCGCTAAATTCCCTAGCATTGTTACAAACAGCGAGTTCATTCTTACCAATC